>JACTOM010000063.1:2092090-2222749 GCA_015832385.1 Elymnias hypermnestra | reverse complement strand
GGCGCAGGACCGACGGCTTAACGTGCTCTCCGAGGCACGGGGGTGGATCACACCGCCAACTTCCCAACTTCGGGCAAATATTGAGAAAATCTTAATAGAAAACTCAATATCGATTTCGAACTGGCCCGACCCGGGACTTGAACCCAGGACCTCATGTCTGTAGTCGAACATGCTAACCACTAGACCAATGAGGCAGTCTGCCTCTCCTTATATACTCGTATGTTATTTTTATAGATTATAAAATACTTTAGTAGTGCACGACTCTGCTGTCAGCACGACAGTGCCTGTTGATAATTTGTCAAATAGTAATTTGATTTTTGAAAAATTTTATAACCCCATCTATAGAAAAGTTAAGTGAAGGGTTACGTGGTATCTTTCTGTGTAATTTGTTAAAGAAGTGCGTGTTAGATGGTATAGGAATAGATTCACAACTTGTAAAGTTAGTCAATTGATAATTGTAACAGATTGGCTATAGTTAAAAAATTTTGAAATTCGTAGTAAAGTAACTAATGGTATCATTTTCGAAATAGTCAATTGGCAAATCCTATAAACATGTCACAGAAAGAGAAGAAACAATTTAATTCACCGCAGTGTGTGTGATAACACGGTGTAAGGTTTTTTATATCCTCTTATACACAACACAAACAATACCGAAATCTTTGCTTGTAGAAGAAAAGACACTTTCCTAAATTTACCATTCCGAGAGTGAAAATTAAGTCCTTTATCAGCGAAACGAGTACTCGTCCAATGACAAAAAAATGCTGGGAATTGAATCAAGTTGCATATATATGTCCCATCTATGTAAACGTAAAATGTCAATGTTAAAAAAACAAAAGTAAAATATAAATAGTTGCCGATATATTTACGAAGACATCCTTCCACGTCGATTATAGATTGTAAAACCAACTGGAATAATGAACATTTTGATTTTGTTTGTCTTCACGTCGTGTAGAGAATTTCTTAATAAACCCAATAAAATGTTTATGGTTAGTACAATATGTTTTTCTTAAAGAAAATCGCAATATATAACAAATAATATCTTATATATCAATGATAATATTAACTTAAACAGTAAAAAAAGTGAAATATACAATTTGAATACTAGAAATCGAAACAAAATTGTAAGACATGGGATATATTTTAGAGTGAAGAAGCTTCAGAAATCATTTGTCGGGTTGAGCATACGCATTTTTAATAAGAGACCGCTAGAGTTTTAGATTTGCCTCCGCAGTTTTAATAAATATGTCAAAAACATACTTTTACAAAAGGCATTTTATAATGTTGAAGATTGTTTGAGCGGTAAAAATCTTTAGGCTTGATTCCAGTTGCACACAGAAGCAAAATATTACTCATTGTAACATACCCAACTGTTCGCGACTTTTTCCCTTTAATTTGTAAATCGACTTTTTCCTTTAATTTATAAATAATACGTTAAATGATATTGTTAAGCATCGTTCGTTTTTGTATAGTATATTTTGTTTCAACTTAGAGTCCCTATAGATATTTATAACTTTGTATATAGAATGTTTGTAGCTATAGCGTATATACATATTTGTCATTTCTAAAAATAAAGTTGTTTGTGTAATTAATGTAATCCCTGTGATTGGTGAGAAATAAAACGCCAATCATAGGATCTATATTTTATCTAATAAATTAACAACCACCGTCGTTTGCTTGTCACAATAGTGCACGTTTGTCAGTCGTAAAATCGTACATTAGATAGCTAATTTCTGTGAACAATATTCCTGCTGAAACAACAGTTCGTACTTAAATACTCGTCTGGTGACAAGTAGACAGCGGAGCGTTGGAGTGAGGAATCTGGTGGCATTTTTCATTTATCCTGAACCGGCAAGTCT
This sequence comes from Elymnias hypermnestra, assembly GCA_015832385.1. Classification (NCBI taxonomy): domain Eukaryota; kingdom Metazoa; phylum Arthropoda; class Insecta; order Lepidoptera; family Nymphalidae; genus Elymnias; species Elymnias hypermnestra. The sequence continues at coordinate 2,220,893 of JACTOM010000063.1, read as the reverse complement.
TCGCAAGAATGAGCTTACGAAGGGGCTCGCACCAACTATCTCTAAAAGAGTAACCGTTGAGTTTCTTGCCGGTTTCTTCTCAACGGATTCAAGTTTCCGAACTGGTGGTAGATCTGTTACCGACGGACACACATTTAAGTTTTCCCCCCGACATGATGGTGGGAGACCTATTCTATTGTTATCTTTATTATAAGAGTTTTGGGTTCTTAAGAATATGGTTATAATTCAGTTAGTAAGAACTTAATTATGTATTGGTTAATTGATTTACAATATGGTTTATTTTTAAACATTCCGCCATTTAACTGGCGTGAGTATGTATTTATTAAATTATCTATTTATTATGTAAATAGCTAATTTTATATAATGATAATTGTTGCAGTACGTCATTTTTAACCGGTTTCATTATTGCTAATATTTTATAATTTTATACATTTGCGACTATACTTACTTCTCTTTTAGTGTTTGATACAATTTTGTTATTGATTTACATTCATTATTTTATTGTTCTTACTCTTCCAACGGACAGACTACTGACGATTCAAAAGTGCTTTTACGACCTACTTGAATAAATAATTTTTTAATTTAAAAAAATAATTATATAGGTTACTTAGCAACAATATTATGTATTGGTTATTTCAAACTACATCGGTAAAGCCAATTAAAGGGAGAGATTATTTGAATGTAGTTACCGTTATCCTTTTTAAGAGCACATGGCCTGTGTAAGATAGCATTGTTAACTTTCTCAGAAATGCAACCACAATGGATGGTAAGCCTTTCCCGCTGTACAAACTAAAAAGCTTATTTAAAAAACCAGTGTATAATTATTACATAAGCCATTATTGTGTGCTCGTAATCCTATTTACATGATAAGACTTTTTAAATATGACGATAGCTTGGTCTCCACTAACATGCTAATAGTTTCAAATTATAATAACACCTGACAATATATGAAACTTAAAAAGAATGTAGTCAATGACCTGTGATGCCTTAAAAAGTATCAGGAATTTTAAATGGACTTTTTGACTAATTTACCTGTTAACCATGACTTTAGTTTTTGATTGAATTTATGTCTTATATTAAGATACTAAATCCTTAAGAAGACTCCAAATATTGTGGAACTTAAAGAGTTAAATCTCGTACATTCCGCAGGTAACATTAAAATATTTTTTGTAATTAATCCTCTGTAAATTATAAGTATTAAACAGACGAATGATTGTGCCCACAGTGAAAATGAAATAATAACAATAAATTTAAAGTGCGTCTTATCGTCTAGTGAGTCTTGCAGAAAAAAACTACGGTAGCACTAAATATAGTGCGTTAGAATTACAACGTAGTTTTAAACTTAAATATCAGAGGCTATACAATATCTATGACAAAACTTTTGCTCAGCGTTTAAGTTATTGAAAGATTGTTCCACTATTACACACAGCTGGCTAGAAAAGAAAAGTTTTCTATATTGCAACAAAATGACACTCACGAAACACTTTTATATATTTCATTTATAGTGAAGTGTTGAAAATTATGTTTACTTGACCATTGACAAAGAAAACATACGACTTTCACATTTTGCAGTGATAAGAGGGTTATTTTTATACTTTCTCAGAGCTTAAGCGTGCAGATTACCGAACGTTAATACCAACGTAAGAAATCATATTGTACTTATATTACGAATAACCTGAACAAGCCCAATAACTTTTACGACTTCCCTTTAGACTAACATATAAAAAATTAATTTAAAAAAATTGGCCTAAAATATTACTAGTTTCTTGGTCTATTATGAAAATTGGACATAACGGTTTAGATTAACAATTCAATCCGCATTTTCCCCATATTTCAGGAACAGTTATTTTTGTATATCAATCTGCATTAGCAACATTTCTACATATATGTGTGTAAGGTAAGTAGCAGCCCAATATAATCCCAATGATGTGCACAGGCCTCCTTACTCATAGGAGAGGTGGTTTAAATTTGTATAATCTACACGTATTACGAATTCATATGCAGTCATTTGAATTATAAAAGTATACATGATTTATTTTATTGATTGATTGATTTATTTTTGCAGTTTCAGCATACTGTAGGAAGATAATTATCTTGAGAACACTTTAATCACCGATGCTAATCTTCCCAAGGGGCACGAGTGTAAACTTACTCAAACTGGCTGACTTTAGGTCTGCACTGTGTGTTCTGAACAAATATCGAAACTCTTCGTGCAAACTTCATCGTCTTGCACCTGACAAAGTTTAAATTGTACTCAGCTATGCCACGAATTCCAAAGAGAATTTCGTTGGTGATAACATATAATTAAATTTATAATTGTAAATTGCTTTATTTTTCGGGCTACAAGTTTTTTATTATTAAATTTACAATTACTGAAATACTTGATTCTGTCCCCAGTAGAGGAATTCTATTTCGTAATTTGCCTAAGCTTGGACTGGTGGGAGGATTTGGGCGTGGCTACTTACCACTCTATCAGCAAAGACCAGAAACTTTACGTTTCAGTACAATACTGATAATCCATAAAGAATAGAAACCATAACAGTTAAATTACATCTTACTACATCAGCATGCTTCCATCTTAGACTGTATCAACGCTTACCATCAGGTAAGATTACAGTTAAGCACTAACCTGTCAGCAATAAATAAAACTTTTTTAAAGTAAAACTTCTTAAGGCGGCATGAGGGTAAAATTTTTACGGATGAAACGCGTGATTAGCGGTACGAAGATGTGCAGCGTTTTTTATGTTCGTTTGAAGTTTGAAATTTTAAATAAAAGAAAAATATTAATAATTTCTAATATTGACAAAAACACTTGGCATTTTTATGTACAATTCGTCATTTGAAATTTCAATGAATTATTTCTTTTATTTTTCTACACTTTACATATTTTTTGTATATATTTTAAAGACAATTAAATTCCTAACATATCTTCATTTTTCCCTCCCCCTAAGTCTCGGAAATCTTAAGATTTAGATTTCTATAAACAAAACTTAAAAATTAGTTCACATCTGATATGTGTACTTTGTATGCACGTACTTTAATTAATCCACTCATGTTCAAATACATATATTTTTTTAAATTATAAGTAGATAATACCCGGTATTAATGCATTGTTTTCTCAAATACTAATTAATTAAATATAATACTGAACAAAGATATTTGCGTAAAATCGTACAGTGCTATTGAAAGCTGACGTAAGAGATTTAAAGTTTCACTCGTCGATTGCGTTGGAATTGACTTTAATATTTTTATACGTAGGTTGTTAAATAGATAAAGTACATCCATTTGTGGGTGTGTTAATCTTCTTTCCAAAAAATATCGTTAGTCTGGTGACATAAACGAGACGAGTGACTATACTAGAATGAAAATAAAACTGAATATTGGTAGTACGAGTCATTGTAGGTTAACAAAAAATAAAAATTTGATTACTTTGAACACTTATTCTGTGAGCAAAATTCACATAATTACACCAAAGCTCCGAGTCTGTTTATAATGATTTTAAAACAGGGGATTGTCAATTGGACGCGTATTCGCAATCAGTTCAGATTTGTTTCTGACAGTCAAAGCCAATGTTCCGGTTAAAAATGATACAATTCAAACTGCGTACGTCAAAACAATTCTGATCGGTCTGCGGAGCAAATTCAATAAAAGCACGCTTATTTGCAGGCTTAAAATGTTTTTTAAACATCGATACACATAGACCTGCATCAGAATTTTTGTTTATTGTGAGATCAGGAACTTCACTTATGACATTATCTGTAGTTACTATGTTCTATCTAAACTAATATTTTAAAGAGAAAAATTTGTGTTTTTGTATGTATGTATATATGTAACGTTTTCACACAGAATCGACTACTGATTAGAAAAAAATTACGCCATTAGAAAGCTGCATTTTCACTGAGCGACAAATGCTATATTTCTTTTTCAATAAAAAATAGACATCTCTAATAAAAATGCATTAATGTAACCCAAGGCAAATAGCTGGACCTGCGACTGGTGAGTTAACTCATATTCCAAGGATACCAATGATACACCTATACTGTTTTTATTTTTATCAAGCTAAGAATTACTGGAGCAATATATAAAATTGTCCCTCTTGAATTCGAGAATGTTTCAATACTTTTAAAGTATTTTTAAATTAATAGGAGATTCTACGTAAAACCGCATTGCTAGTATCAAATAAAGATGAAAGGGTCCTATCCCATCTTTACAGAGCTTGTTATTTGTAAGTAATTTGTAATCACAAAGAACAAGAACACAATTTTTTTTATTTGTTGGAAAAAAAATCAATTTTATTAGTAACGAGAAATCAAAATATACAGTCCGCTCCTATTCCTTTTTATCCTACTTTACCTATTTTCTGATAAGTTTTGAATTTTTTTATTATAACTGGATTTTTAAGTTTTTAATATTTACAATTAAATGTATTCTAAATTTTAATTTGAAATATGTAGTATTAATTTTTTTTCGTTGCTTTATTTTTTTACTATTATTCCTCATTATTGGTTTAATAGTATTTCTTTGTAGCTTTCTTCTTTTGTAGTGTTGCTTTCTATCATTTACATGGCTTACCGCTGTTTATATTGTCTTTATTCATTTGTTTTAATTTTTTTTTGTATTCAGATTTATGAGCATTCAGTTATATATTTCTTTATATATAAACAATATACTCGCTTCTGACTGAACGAATATTTAATTTTCTTACAGCATCTCCCGTAAAATTGCCTTTTTTTGAAATTGTGTTACTAATCATCATACCGAGAATCCAGTCAATATTTTCTTCCACAGTAGCAAATGTTGTTTAAAATATTAAGTACCACAATTATTTACTAACACTGCAGTTGTTTTCGAAGCTTATCTCATGAATTCTGAAATCACTAATAAAAGTAGTCACTTCCTGGGGCCTCTCCTGGGGTCTCCGTTAAAAACTATTGTAATTTTTATGTTAAATGTCTCTGGAACCAGGCCACATTTCTCCACGCATTATGTGCTTAATTATGGTACCTTAATAAAATACAAAACGGTCTTAGAATGCCAAGAAAGTCAATAACACTTCGTGACTCCGCACACATATAACTTACTAAGCGGGCAGGTACGGGTATAATAAAAGCAGCCCTACATATAAGGACGGAAACAAACTTAACGATTATTTATGGACAGGATGTCTTCGTCTCCATTCTATGACATTATTTGAGTCGTGCAGAAAAGTCACAGAACGAGTTAAGTTACAGATACATAAGCTAAGTGTACCGTGACAGCAATAATATAAAATTGTAGAATACAGTATACAACCTTAATATAATGCGATTCAATTTAAAGAACTAATTTAATGAAACCTTTTTGACTTGAAGTTTTCGGCTACGTATGCCACTTTCGTTATACAATTGGAAAGTATTTAAATTGACCATTATAAATTATTTATTTTATTTTAAAACTTTAATGCATACATTTAAGTAAAGACGAGTTATAAGGTGCGCAAAGGCGGTCTTAGTGTTTTTTTAATCAATGTTTGTAAATTTGTAATGAGTCAGACTGACGGATGTGTACTGGGAGGGAGTTCCACAGTGTTATGGATTTAACCGTGTAGGAGTTCGTGTATGACTGTGTGTGGCTAAAAGGTATTACATGCATATCTTCATATTGGGAACGGAGATTGGGACTTGTTCTCAGACACAAAATAGAAGCGTTCTTTAAGATAAACTGGATAATATAATGCACAAAAGTTTTTACGGAGTGTGACAGGTAGTCACTCTAGTTGTTTGCGGTAATTTGAAATGTGGTCAAACTTGCGGAGTCCGAAAAATTATTTATTATTACCGTCCATACAACTAAAATATAGTTGTTTTAACGACATTTAAACTAAATAATAAAAGTATTGTGGTGAAATATTTGATTAAGTGCGTCAATAGAATGTATAACAAGTTAAAATATGTATACGTCATGATATTAGTTTTTGTATGAACTAAGTTAAACGGCGCGAAGATGACGAATGATGACGGTGGATCGTCGAGTAGGACAGTCATAGTATTGATATTAAGTGTAGTGGTGAAGCGTTAAGAAAGTAATAATGTAATGAGTTTAATGCTTAAAAGAAATGCGTGTATAAATCAGGATTAATAGAATTATACTTATAAATAAAATAAATTATATGTTATTAATCCAAACACTTGATTTAATTAATTTTTTAAAGCCCCTAGGGCTGCCCGTTAAAGCTAATGCAAAAATATACCTAAACCCTCTAAATATAAATATTTAAATCAAAAACCTCTTTGTAATAAATTTAAAATCATGCAGTCACTGTTATTTAAAGATTTATTTCAATCTATAATATATGCTTCATGTAGCCTATCAATTATTACCACTTAATTGTACAATTTTATTCTACAATTTCGCTAGCAGTTCATGTCTCAACAGGCCAAGATATGTTAAACTTTTCGTAAGAGCAAGACTATCATTGTGGTTTGATACTAAGTAACAAGTTTTATTACGCTGTTAAAATGAATCCTCGTTAAACCTAACAGCTCAATACGAAACCCTCATAGTATCAAATTACTTAGTGTAACAAATATTTTCTATGTTCGTTTAATTTCGCTATAGCGGGTGTGCATCAAATATTTTCTATGTTCGTTTAATTTCGCTATAGCGGATGTGCATTTCATTTCCCTGTAAGATTTCTGTTAAAAATAACTTTTCCAAATAACATCAATACGTCATTCAACTAAAATTGCATTAATTTCGTGTAGAAGCTCTATCAAAATGGCAGCATGTTATTTATCTCTGTCAAAGTTAACAGCTTAGCTCTTCACACAACCTGTAGTCTCAGTTGTTTAAGTATTTTTAAAGATCTGGATTTTGTAAAAACTTCAGAAATTCAAAGAAATATCAATTCTCACATTACCGTCCCAATATATATTGAATAACATTTTATATACCCGTGACAATATCCCCTTATACAGCAACAAAGTGAAATAAATACAATAAATAAAACAAACTTGTAATTCCATATTTTAGAGTAAAGAAGGTTCAAAAATACTTGTCGGGTTGAGCGTATGCTCAATTGCATCATGCATTTCAATAAGATAACGTATCAATTTAGATTTGCCTCCGCGTAAATTTAGTCAAAACATCCTTTTATAAAAGGCATATTATAATATTGAAGATTAATTAAGCGATACAAATGATTGGACTTCATTCCAGTTGCTCACATAAGCAATATATTACACATTGCGATATGCAAAACTAGCTTTAAAAGAGTAACCGTTGAGTCTTTTGCCCGTTTTTTCTAAACCGATTCAACTTTCCGAACTGGTGGTAAATTTGTTACTGACGATTCAAAAGTGCTTTTTGTTGTTAATTATAATATGTAAGTTTGAGTGCACTCATTTTGTTGCAGTGATGTTTTATTATTAACGACTGGTTAAAGTTTGACTATAGTCTCATCAGGCGATGTTGCAGTTTTTAGATGGAGGTAGTTTACTCTTGTAATCCCTACAAAAAATCGCAACGAAACGCCATTCCTTTGCTTGTTGACACGTTTTTGCTGATAATGTGGTAACTAGCCGAAGCCGCTATATCAGTTCTGACTCAGAAAAAATAGATTATTCAATTTCCAAATTCAATCAAACCTAGGAACTTTGCTACAGAAATGAGTATTCGCTCCAGTGAAACCGAAAACTTTAGCGAAGTGTAAAAAACGCAACTGTATAAACACCCTAAATTGAAAAGCTANCTTCAAAATAATTCTCTCATACACTTTTGCAATCGTGTTGAGTAAACTGATGGGTCGATAGCTGCTCGGTAATGTACGGGGTTTGCCCGGTTTGTGAATTCCTATGACGGTGGCTTCTTTCCACTCGTCAGGAAATGAGCAGGCCGCCAGAAGGGCGTTAAATATGAGTACCAGGAGGTACATGAACTGATCTGGGAGGCGTTTGAGCATCTTGTTGGGGATGCCGTCGGGGCCTGGTGCTTTTCTCGCGTGGAGTGACCTAATGACTGTGTGCACTTCATCGAAGGTCGTGGATTCTAACGGCTCACTCGTGGGGGCCGGGAAATTTAATCTATTGAGCGCGTTATCTACTAGTTCGACCTGGTTTGGGTCTATGCTAGTAGTGCTAGGCGAGCACTGGGTCTCGAGGCAAATTAGTTAGTGTAACAAATATTTTCTATGTTCGTTTAAATTCGCTATAGCGGGTGTGCATTTCATTTCCCTGTAAGATTTCTGTTAAAAATAACTTTTCCAAATAACATCAATAAGTCATTCAACTAAAATTGCATTAATTGCGTGTAGAAGCTCTATCAAAATGGCAGCATGTTATTTATCTATGTCAAAGTTAACAGCTTAACTCTCCACGCAACCTGTAGTCCCAGTTGTTTAAGTACTTTTAAAGATCTGGATTTTGTAAAAACTTCAGAAATTCAAAGAAATAACAATTCTCACATTGCCGTCCCAATATATATTGAATTACAATTTATATACTCGTGACAATAACCCTTTATACAGCAACAAAGTGAAATAAATACAATAAATAAAAACAAACTTGTAATTCCATATTTTAGAGTAAAGAAGGTTCAAAAATACTTGTCGGGTTGAGCGTATGCTCAATTGCATCATGCATTTTAATAAGATAACGTATCAATTTTAGAGTTGCCTCCGCGTAAATTTAGTCAAAACATCCTTTTATAAAAGGCATATTATAATATTGAAGATTAATTAAGCGATACAAATGTTTGGACTTCATTCCAGTTGCTCACATAAGCAATATATTACACATTGCGACATGCAAAACTAGCTTTAAAAGAGTAACCGTTGAGTCTCTTGCCCGTTTTTTCTAAACCGATTCAACTTTCCGAACCGGTGGTAAATTTGTTACTGACGATTCAAAAGTGCTTTTTGTTGTTAATTATAATAGGTAAGTTTGAGTGCACTCATTTTGTTGCAGTGATGTTTTATTATTAACGACTGGTTAAAGTTTGACTGTAGTCTCATCAGGCGATGTTGCAGTTTTAAGATGGAGGTAGTTTACTCTTGTAATCCCTACAAAAAATCGCAACGAAACGCCATTCCTTTGCTTGTTGACACGTTTTTGCTGATAATGTGGTAACTAGCCGAAGCCGCTATATCAGTTCTGACTCAGAAAAATTAGATTATTCAATTTCCAAATTCAATCAAACCTAGGAACTTTGCTACAGAAATGAGTATTCGCTCCTGTGAAACCGAAAACTTTAGCGAAGTGTAAAAAACGCAACTGTATAAACACCCTAAATTGAAAAGCTACAGTTCAAAATTACTATTGATATTTTTTTAACAAATGCTAATAAAACTGTTTTCGGCGAATTCGACATTTCACAGCCTCAAAACAATTGCGTCTAGTTTGCGTGCACCCCTTTACGACTGAAATAAAACAACTTACGATAACATTGGACCTAATTCCCTTACCACTTGTTCTATTCAATAGGACGGTTATAGCGATTAACCTTTATGTAGTGTATCCCATTTGCATAAAGTTATTATGATGAGTTCTCGGGCGTTGAATGTTTTTTCTATCGATCTCGGCGTGTTGCTTTTGTAAGCTGTTGGACGCCGCAACTTTACATTAGCAGAGGCGGGCAAAGTGTTGTTGATGGTGTATAGTTAAGCTATAGGTTGTATCAATTATAAGTTCAAATAATTTTATATAAGCTTTGTGAAATTTATAAAGGACTATCAATGCTCCGCAGTTTCATCCACGCAGACACCGATTTCGTGGCAAAGCAAAGTCTTCTTAGTCGGGCTTATTTTCTTAGATTTGATATTGTTTAATTCGTATTTTAAAATATCATTTAATATGTTAATGATTAATACAGACGTGTGAATAATGTAAAAAAGTATTTTTATGGCATAACTAGAGTAGTTGAACGTAGTGTATCGTGGGTTTTTTTCTAAATATTAGTACGTTCTATAATAATGTAGAATTTTTTTTGTTCTATCATCAATAGTTTTCGCAGCGCACGTGATGACAGATTTTTTTTTCACACCTTGTGTTACATTATGTGGGTCAGTGAAAATGCAATTTTTAAAGGAAAAAAATTAGCATTATTCATATATATAAAAATTAAGTGTTTGTTGATTTAATCGCAATCAATTCAGATATTGTAGAAAAACATTTTACAAATACTGTACATTAAAACTATATTAAATGAATATGGTAAAATACTTAAATATATTTCATACCGATATTAGAGGAACTGTATCTTCCTTAAAAAAATAATGTTCATGGAATAATTTTAACATATATATATGTCGGAGTGCAAGAGTCTGTGGATCCGTGTTTAATAGTCTGTGGAACGCTGGCGCCATCTTTGTGTCGGCATGGGGGCAGAGTCAATAAGTGGCAGTCCGGCCAGTCTCTCGGGAGTTCTCGAGCGGCGGTCGGCCGGAGTGGTTGACTATTGAAACTGTCGCGTTCCTAGCTATGATTGTTAATGAGTTTGTGTAAATTGATATCGTGAACATTATAAACAGAGTTAATTAATAAAGTGTTTGATTGCACCAACAATACCCATGAACGTCCACAGAATAAGAAATTAAATAATGGATCCAATTAATAACGATGTCGGCGGAGAACCCTACGCCCCTGTGCTTTATGCTTCTCCGTTTCCCTATTATATTTCCCTGTTAGTGTTTGACTCCGATGAAATCCAAAAATACTCCACCGATTTTGATGGGCCTTTTTTTTCTTTTGCTGGATTTTTTACGACATAAAATGGATTTTTTACAATAAATATTGTACTTGTTTTTGAAACCGAGGGATTATTATGTATGACTTCTGCTGTCACCAAAGTCATGTAAGTAGCCGCAGTCAAAATTGCGCTGGTGACATTAAAATAGATTTGTTTTTTTTTTATAAAATAGATTACACACTATATGAGCGTATCATAGACAGAAATAAACCATTTTATAGAAATGACACATTCGCTGGAATGTGAAAGGCCCGGAAATATTAACGGTCTCTTTGTAAAAATGTAATCTTTAAATACAACGACTGCATTAGTAGTTCAATCATATATGGATGGATGGATAAATCTTTCTTAAGGTAGATTAATAACCATATCATTTTCAGTCTCGCTTAAATTAAAGTCTTGTTTCTAAAAGGAAATTAGTGCTGTGCTATCTTTTACACACCATTATGATCTATCATTTCCTACGTTGCTAATTCCGTGATAGGAGGGTTTGTGCACGGATGCTGCGGATTATCTCCACGTTAACACCCCCACAATATATCGAGTTTCTATGCGGCTATAATGCATGATTGATTCTTGCTTGCCTAACTTTATTGATATAATATGAAATTTTTAAAAAAAGCTTTAAGACCACACGACAGAAACTTACAGAATTAATTTTACTACAGGTACTTCAAAATGTAGAATTAACTAAAAAGGAATTGCCTCATTGGTCTAGTGGTTAGCATGCTCTGCCAACACAGGCATGAGGTCCTGGGTTCGAGTCCCGGGTTGGGCCAAATACAAAATGGAAATTGATTTTTTTATTAAGAATTTCTCTATTATTGCCCGAATTTGGGAAGTTGACGGTGTACTCCACCCCCGTGCCTCGGAGAGCACGTTAAGCCGTTGGTCGTGTCGGAATCCTATCATACCAGACTATGAGAGTGAAGGTATAGAAAGAACACTTATGTACTATGCTTGCCAACCCGCAGTGGAGCAGCGTAACGGGTTTATGCTCTATTATGGCTCTCGTATGAGTGCTGAGGCCTGTGCCCAGCAGTGGGACGTTAATGGGCTGCCATTTACTTTTATCATTTTAACTATTACACTAAATTAAGACTTGTACAAAGTCGCGGATGTATTTACGTTTCCCCGGGTAATTCACAAACACGTGAGACTATAGTAATCCGTTCTCACTTCTTTAAACTGAGAAAGGAATATGTATGCCGAATTTTAAGCCAACCGGCGAATTATATTTCTCATGTGAAAGTTATCGTTTTCCGCTTATACAAAGTAATTGCTCCCGGTGCAGTCACTACCGTAATTCCCAGTCCCATTGAAAAATCCACCCGAACATACACGAAAAACATCCAAATTGAACCCACTGTTTAGGAGTTAGATCACATACAAACGAAGTATTATACATAAAGATATAGTTTTGGCAATATTTTTATTTATGCTGTTTTTTTTATTATGTTGATGTGATTATGTTGTTATCTTGCTTAAGATGCAAACCTGATATAACAAAACTAAAAGTACTTACGATATATTAGGCTGGACTAAAATTCGTTTTAACCAGGCAGAAAATAAATTGTTAGTCTAAAATGACCGTTCCACGAAGAGTTTAACACATCTTAATCTATCGAAATAGGCGTTGCTATTACATTATAGAATTAAGTGGGAAGCATTGATAGGATACGTTATGTAAAGATTGAAATTAATATAGACCAATACACAGTCCATAATGAATAAAAAATCGTTATAAAGAGAATTTTAAGTAGTGTATTCGTAAAGCACTCCTATCTTTTGCACTAGCGCTTCTACAGGCGATATAGTTTTGTTATAATAAGGGTATACTGCAATATAAAAAGAATACCATAAACTTTAGTAAAATAACATAACTAAATCTATAATATACGAAAAACAGCACGCGCGCAAAATCCACAAGCATTTCATAAAAGTTTATTGCAAAACTGCAATTACAAAATGACTTTCCAATAACATGAACAGATGCTGGATACAATGCACGTCAACAGAACATAAATATTGCCCTAATAGTCGGAACTGCGATATTGATACCGATGAAATTTGTCAGAAGCTTTTGTCGGTAGTTCCGGCGGCGAAAATGAATGGATTGTAGTAAAAAAAAAGCTTTTGTTTGTATCAGAAACATACTCGGGTAGATAGAAAAGTAATACTTTGCAAGCTATAAAAGCCTTTAATGGTAGCCAAAGGATTACAATTTATATATAAAAGAAATTTGTCCAATAAGACGGCTTTGCTGGCGCATTCGTGCACGTTTCACTAGCAGAGTAAAGTAAGTAGCAGCCCATTAGCGTCCCATTGCTGGGCACAGGCCTCCTCGCACCGAGGAGCGAGGGTTTTTAGAACATAGACCCACCACGCTGCTCCACTGCGGTTTGGCAGGCATAGTATACACAAGTGCACTCTCTATTCCTTCACTCTCATAGTCCGATGTGATGGGAATCCGACACGACCGGAGAGAGGTCAGGCGCAGGACCGACGAGTTAACGTGCTTTCCGAGGCAAGGGGTGGATCACACCGCCAACTTCCCAACTTCAGGCAAATATTGAGAAAATCTTAATATAAAAAAACTCAATACCGATTTCGAATTTACCCGACCCGGGACTCGAACTCAGAACCTCATGTCTATAGTCGAACATGCTCACCACTAGACCAATGAGGCAGTTAGCTAGCAGAGGTACTGAGTTCCCGACTGAGACAGTTCTTGGGTGGTAGAAAGTGCACACATATGTGCTGCACCATCCGCTCATCAAACCGTATATTTATTTTTTAAGGTTATCCCATTATAACCTTTTTTATACTCAACCTATTTGTTCTAAAAGAGTGCATTATTTGCGAACATGTTTTCATAAAGATGATATGAATTCTTAAATTTACCGGGGTGACACACACCTCAAAGATTAATTATTATTTTCTATACAACCTTTTATACTAATACATATATCCCTGATAATGATAATATCAGTTTTAGATTTGCCTCCAGATAATTTTAAGAAATATGTCAAAAACCTTTTACAAAAGGCATATTATGTTACAGATTATTTAAGCGATAGAAATGTTTGGACTTGATTCCAGAAGCACTCACTCACAGAAGTAATATATTACACATTGTTACATAGAAAATTATCTTTAAAAGAGTAATCGTTGAGTTTCTTGCCGGTTTCTTCCCAACGGACAGACTACTGACGATTCAATAATGCGTTTTGTGCCTATTTTTATATTTTGATTATGATTTTGAAAATAACGCTTTATTAATACATGGTGGTATAATTTAGCAAAATTACAAAACCGTCTAAATGTCTAAAATGCAAGTTGACTCTTTATACGTAAGGGCCATCAAATATTGCGCATTTACTATATATAACATTTAAGTATTATAGAGTAACTACGTCTTGTGTTACCTTAAGCTGAGCCGCGAACAGGTTTGAACGCGAAGCTCGAAACCGGTAAAAAATCATCAGAGGTAATTACGGTAGAGTCATCGCTTTAAGATTTGATATAGTATATGATAAAAAAACGTATTTATAATTGAAAATGGAAACACTGAACTAATAAAAAACCAATTAAAAGGCGATATTAGAGCCCATATTCAATATTTTTAATGAATCTCAAATAGTGTTCACCATTTTCTGTGTTAAAGCTCAACTATCACCGATTGGCTTAATTGGACTTAAATGTAGAATAAAAGTGTGAAATAGCAACATTATGTTACTCTATTTCGTTGCTTGAATGAAAAACTGAGTATGTGTGGAATGAGACTAGCTTTAATAATAAAATTTTCTTCATTAGCATAGGTCCTGGATTCAAATTAACTAAGTTTCGACAGATACGACAATACCTAGTTATCACCTTACAAGCAAAGATCAGTACGTTGCTGTTTAGAAACCTTTTAAGATTTATCTCTTATGAAGTGACTACGCTACCAAAATTAGACTGTATTATAACTTACATCAGAGGAGATTACAGTCAAATGTTAGCAATAAAAAAATCTGACCTAGTGGTAAGTTTTAATATAGTCTATATAGTAGCGTGCTCACCTGGTAAGAAGTAAGTTAATCTAGAAACTCGGAACTTTGACGGCCTCGGTGGCGCAGTGGTGCGAGTATTCGCTTTGCTAGGAGGTCCCGGGTTCGATCCCCGGTAGGACGAATTTAGGAAATTGTAATTTCGAATTTTGTCTGAGTCTGGATTGGTGGGAGGCTTCGGCTAGTTACCACCCTACCAGGAAAGAGAGTTGTGTTCCAGTACAATGCTGTGTANTTTAATATAGTCTATATAGTAGCGTGCTCACCTGGTAAGAAGTAAGTTAACCTAGAAACTCGGAACTTTGACGGCCTCGGTGGCGCAGTGGTGCGAGTATTCGCTTTGCTAGGAGGTCCCGGGTTCGATCCCCGGTAGGACGAATTTAGGAAATTGTAATTTCGAATTTTGTCTGAGTCTGGACTGGTGGGAGGCTTCGGCTAGTTACCACCCTACCAGCAAAGAGATTTGTGTTCCGGTACGATGTTGTGTAGAAACCGTAAGGGGTATATCGCCTCTTACCAGATTAGCGCGCCTCTATCTTAGACCGTATCATCACTTACCATCAGGTGAAATCAGCACTAATAAAAAAAAGATATAAATAAATGCCAGCAATATCAGTTTAACAGGATAAATTAACTTCCAGGATAAGGCACGAGACCGTGTAACTTCAGATTTTTAAGTCGTCTTCAATATCATAATTGCTCGTAAATATAATAATATGACAAAGTAATATTTGAAGGTACAAAAATTCTGCAAAAAGTTTTAAATTTGATTTCGCAAAAGGTTGAAAGCTTCTCTTGATTTCAATATAAAATTAATTACAAGAAATCTTGACACATCTCTTTTATGTCGTAGTAAGACAGTATGTCGTGATACAACTATTTCCAATGAGCTTATAAAATACGGTCATCCTTTATATTGGCACTAAATCACACTGACCATGTCATATTTATTTCATTCACAAAACCTGGATGGTATAAGCTACAATGTATCCACAGGTTTTAGCTATTACAAAGTTCTTGCTTGTAAAATTATTAGAAACAACGTATTGTTCCATTGAAAACAAAAAGGTGTAAAAAGCAACTTCGAAGCAGAAGTACTAAGTGTGTTAAACAGGAAGTCCTAGTAATATAATAGCGCATTTTCGCAAAGTTTTACATCCTTTAATAGTAAACCATTAAGTTATGCAACTTAAAACTATACGATTGTAGCTATATTATTCTCTTGTAAATAAGTGAAACTTAGCTTCTGATTCAATTGATAATATTTTCTTACTACAATTTGACCTACACACATAAATTGCCTAGTTAACACACAATATGTTATAATACTCGGTGTGCAAATAACGTATTATTGAAGTGAAACTTCTTCAGGCGTAAGGGGGTAAAATTTTTACAGATGAACCGTCACGAAGATATGATAAGATACAGGGTTTTTTTATGCGAATTCGTTTAAAGGTTAGGTAGTTTTAATATTTACAAATAACGTGTGGCGTTTTAATTTGCCATTCGTCGTTTAATAATTTAATATACTTACTCTTTTTCACATAATATCAAAATTTCATACGTTTTCTTTTCTAAATTTTAAATTCAAAAACAAAATTTAATTGACAATTACAAACACGTGGCATTTTTATTTACAATTATTAAATAGATATTTCAAATTATTTGTTTTAATTTTGCAACACTAAGTCTCAGAAATCTCAAGTTTTAGATGTTATACACATCTAAAAAATATATAGACTTAAAAATTTGCTTCCCAAAGAAGTTTCATTTCTGACATGTGTAATTTGTAAGCACGCACTTTTATTTCGAACAAGAGGTACTTTGAGTTTATAATACCTATAATTTTTAGCAACACGTGTTTTAATGATACTTTCGGATTAATATATTATTAAAATAACTCTTACTGCTAACGATAAGTGACGAGTGATTGGAACTCGTCTCTAAATGTTACCAGCATACCATATTTATCTAAAAATATTCCTATAATTTAACGACGATTTATTGAATAAACAAAAATGTTACCTGGCCATACGTACTCAAAATAAGAGCCCATTTTTATTTAAAAAAAATAGTCTTATATTGCGCTATATTTCAGAAACTTTCATATCGACATTTACTATTACTTTATTTTTTATATACCGGTCGAATATCACTCAATACTGTTAGATATAACAGTCATAGAAACATTTCTATATGTATTATATTATCAAGCATTATTGAAATACGTCGACAAATATAATTTAATAAGAGTCAAACAAATAGTGACTCAGATATTTCAAGTTATTTGATATTCGTTCTGATAACGCGGTAACACGCACGTGGCATACAAACGTTTAATTTTATATATTTGTATATCGATAAAATCATCAAACGATAAGCTTTCAAGAATTCGATAAGACTGAACAGATAAATGTAGGGCCGAGTTAAAAGCCACAAAGGGCGTGCCGTATAAAAAATATTCCGCCTTCTTTAACCACTACCGACTTGAATAATTAATAACTCTTTAATTAAGATACAGGCTAAATTTCAATTTAACCGTATCTTTTCCCTATAAGATATATTATATCCTTTAAATTTTTCTAATGAGACATAGTAATGAAATGTTGGAATTAACACAAGAAATTAAAAACAAACTCGTAATTCCATATTTTAGAGTGAAGAAGGTTCAAATATCATTTATTAGGTTGAGTATGCGCATTTTTAATAAGATAGTCTAATCACTTTTGGGTTTATCTCCACATAGTTTAAAGAAATATGTTAAAACATCCTATTACAAAAGGCGTATGTAATGTTAAGATGTATTTAAGCGACAAAGATGTTTGGACTTGATTAGAGTTGCACATGAAAGCTACAAAAACTACCTATAGTAAAAAGAGTAACGGTTGAGTTTCCAGCTGGTTTCTTCTCAGCAGTATCGACCGATGCTAGATGTGTTACCAACGGACAGACTACTGATGATTCAAAAGTACTTTTTGAGCCTATTTGATTTAAACGAAGACGAAATATTACTTTCATTCCGAAACAATAAATTAACTGGTTAATATTAACAAAAGTATTTGACATACAGAAATATTACCAACTTTCCAATCAACAAGTTTTGTTATTTCAATACTTAAGGTAAAATCTGTTTAAAACAATTATGTCCTACAGGTGATGGTTTTCACACAGGTAAAATGAGACTTTATGATAGTTACAACCTTTTGTCTTTGTTAGTATCTTACTTTTATCTTAATGTGATTTTAAAAGTAGTAATTGTTGGATATGTAGGTACGTCTTGTTTTTGTTAAAATCTTATGATAACGAGTCGCTTTTAGATTAAGTTATATTATCCATAAACTATGCAAAAAGTATTTAATTTCGCCGCGATGATTAAGAAAAGGTCGTTTCAACATAACAAAGCTTATATACGGTAGGTAAAAAGGGTCAAATCGTAAAATATGATTATTGTAATCAAAGTATAACACCGGACATAAATATTTTCCACTGTTGCGAGAACTTCGCTAATTATCGCCGAAGGTAACAGAAACAGGCTATACGATTTATCGTAAAACCCAATTTAGAGCTGGGAGGCACGCGATTACAATCTTCTCACGACAGGGAAGGCTCGCAAAGTTCTCATCTCCAGGGAAATCACGCACGCAAGAAACTTTATAGCAACACGTCCGAGTGATCCGCCCGGAGCGGCCAAGGCGCTATGCCACACACAGACAAATCAAAAGAAATTCAAGGCGCGGGCAATGCCTCTACGGTTGCCTCGTATCTTTCTCAACTTAATCACTTCTAATCACTTTTAACAATATCCAAAAATAATTTCTCACTATCACAGAACCACGAGTTCTAACCGCTAGAAGCAATGCCATTGCCACTTATAATAAACACTGACCGTTGTCGAATATGGCTGCAGGCTCAAACGAATGCCGTCTTGAGCGAGTCGTTCACGTAGCAATCGCTTCAGTTGCATTCGCGGTATTTTGACCAATTCAGCTTTTCCCTCTTCATATTCATCGGCATATTTTGCCGGCTCGATTGCAACTGTAGCCTGCTCCTTACGAGGTTCATCTTCACATCTACAGTCACGGGCGGTCGCAGCTTCTTCCAATGTAAAGTAAACGGCTGCTGCACCTTCCTCTCTCAGGATCCTCACCGAGTGCAGCAGCCGTTGACGATGTGTTGGATTTAGGACACCGATAGCGTCCAGATCGGGTTCTCCGACCTGTTTGCATATTTCTAAATCGTCGTAACCGTTATCTATAAAACTCTCCGAATATTGGCCAAGGTGGAGCGATCGCAACCACTCGATTACGATGTTGCCGGTTGTCGAAGTGGCCATGTCGCGTCAAAACGCGGGTCGCATCACAAGGCGTGCTCACAGCGCGGCAGTCGGCGAGAAACTGGCGATCACGCTCCCCTTTACCCTCTCCTCCCCCTCCTCCCTTCAACAGCCGCGGTTGCCGTCCCTAAAAACTACGTGCTTTTGCTTTCTGACATTTCGTAGTAAAATCATTTCATATCTTCTAAAGTAAATAAACACTATAGAAGAACAATATGTTCGCCAAACTGTTATTTATTGCCCCACGCCTTATAGCGACTTTAATTTTATGCAACCGCTTAATATACCTACAAAATAATAATAACAAAGCCAGCGGGCGGTTGCCAGTTTGTGATTAACGCGTTTATGTTAAAAAACTTTAATCTTCTTGCCGTCTACAAAGTTGCCGTATCAAGTCATTTTTTTTATTATACATATAAAATTATAACGATATGCCACGATGACAAGAATTTGTCTAAACTCGTTCCTCAAAATAAAGCTTTCTCGAATCACAACAGGTACAAAGTATTTATAACTATGTTTGTATTTTCCAAATTTGTTTGTCCCATATTTTTGAAATAAATGTCTGACAACTTTGAATTAAATTAAATAGATTATTTTTATACATTGCCTTAAATAAGATAAATTAATTCAAAATTGATAAGTTCCTGTGTATATAAATAGATACAAATAGGATTATACTCGTAAATATTGAATATGCTTACATTTAATGATCAAGGAAAACATACAGAGAAAAATCTGCATATCCCTGAATTATTATTACGGTTAAGTGAAATAAGTTTAGCTTTATAAGCTCCTAGCCTTTTTATAGTAAGTTAGGAGTGCTTGAAATTAAAATAATGGATTATTACTGTTTAATACAATTTTAGAAATTACTATAAAAAAATAGAACGGTATTTTATGGAATCGCTTAATTCAAAGCATTATGAATCAATGTTTCAAATTATTTAATTAATTATATGATCAGTGCTATGTTTTCCTAAATATTATAGTATATGCGATTTACATGTTTAGTTTTTTTTGTATTATAAAAAATCAAATAGCCCACGTTAAAAAACTCTAAGTAAATATTTGAATAACAGTAGTATTTAAATTGCCACAACGAAATAAATACGTAACTATAAACTACTTTAAAATAAATGTGACTAAATATGTTCATTGCCTTTGCTTTAGAAATATAACTTAAAGTACAAAATGTAGTAATTAGTAATTTTATGGTGATAGCATCAATGAGTCATGCTGCTAGAACACGCTTTGCTAACAGAGATCCTGGTTTCAATTCAATACAAATTCAGAAAATTGTGATTTTTAAATTGGTATGATATTGGTCTGGTTTAGTGGGAGGCGTCGGTCGGCTAGTCAGCACCGTACCAGCAAAGATCTGCCAACTAGCAAAAAATAGCATTCCGATACGATACTGTCCAGGAATCATTATCAGCTTAGTACGCTTGCATATCATAGTAGATAACCACTTATCATCAGAACAGTTCATAGTCAAGCGCTAATCGCTCAGCAATAAAAACCACAAATATAAACAAAAATAAAGCCGTCTAGTATCACTCACGTTTAAAAACCTTTTAAACGTGAGCTTTCAGTGATTCTGTATGGATAAATTAAATTAATCAATTAATATTTGAAAATACTATATTTACATAAAATATCATACACTACAAGTTTTAAAAAGTGCGTACGTATAAAGTACACATTCCAGAAGTGAAACTTCTTGGGCAAACTAATTTTTAAGTCTTGTTTATATTTATACAAAACTAAAACTTTAGATTTTCTAGACTTAGATGCAGGGAAAAAGAATATATGTTAGGAAATAGTAAAATTTATTGTATTTAATTGTCATTAAAATAGTAAAAGTGTCTAAAATTAATACAGATAATTTGTTGAAATCTCATAGGAAATTTTGTTTTGAATTTAATATTTTTTTTATATTTTACGAAAAATAGTATATTGAATTATTAAATGACGAGTGGCAAATTAAAATGCCACATTTAATTTGTAAATATTAAACCTACCTAACCTTCAAACGAATTAGCTTTAAAAACGCTGCATACTTCGTGACGCTAATCACGCGTTTCATCCGTAAACATTTTATCCTCATGCGCCTATAGAAGTTTCTCTACAAAAATGTATTTCAACCTGAGTGGATGAATCCAAATTCACTTTATTGACAATTTAAAATTTCAACAACTATAATGAGGAAGAGTACATACATACCTACATAACATCACGCCTCATTCCCATAGGGGTAGGCAGAGACAACATCCTTCCACTTGCCACGATCCTTGCATATCTCCTTCGCTTCTTTCATTCTCATTAAACCTTTCATACAAGTTCGTCGGTTTAGAGTACTCTTGACCTGGCCGTTATTTAAAATGTCCTGGATTTGGTCCAGGAACGTTCGCCTTGGTCTTCCCCTTCCAACTTTCGCATTCACTCTTGACTCATAAATCCTTTTTGTCAGTCTCCTTTCATTCATTCTCTCTACATGCCCAAACCATCTAAGCATACCTTTCTCAATTTTAGTCACTACGTCTTCTTTTATACCACAACGTTCTCTTATCACACTATTTCTCACTCTGTCACTCAGTTTTAATCCACTCATGCTTCTCAACGCTCTCATCTCTACCGCATTTATTTTACTTTTGTGATTCTTCTGCCATACCCAACTTTCACTACCATACATAAGTGTTGGCACCAACACTCCAGCATGCACTGCCAGTCTAGCCCTTTGAGACACCATCTGGCTATTCATAAAAGCATGCAGAGCACCATTTACCATATTCCCTGCATTCACTCTCCTTTCGATATCACTTTCACATGTTCCATCTTTTGTAAATTTAGATCCCAAGTATACAAATTCTTTCACCTCTTCCACTTGTTCCCCATCTATCAAAATATTGCCATTCATCATAGATTCATCTCGTTCAAAAAGCATAACTTTCGTTTTGTTTACATTCACTTTCATTCCTTTCCCTTTCAAAGCTTCATTCATAATATTTAGCATCTCCTGTAGCTCATTAGCGGATGAGTAGCAAGTATTACTTGATCATCAGCGTAGAGTAAACATTTGATGAGTAATTCATTCATTCTTAACCCATACATACTTTCTTTTAAGTTCGGAAGAGTGAAAACTATAAATAAATTTCTTCCAGAAGCATTAGAATATTTTTTTTCAAATTCAAAATCAAAATATTCTTTATTCAAGTAGGTTCAAAAAGCGCTTTTGAATCGTCAGTAGTCTGTCCGTTAGTAATAAATCTACCACCGGTTCGGAAAGTTGATTCCGCTGAGAAGAAACCGAGGAGAAACACAACGGTTACTCTTTTAAACATACTTTTTGTACGTTACAATGTGTATAGCTTTCATGTGCAACTAGAATAAGTCCAAACATCTTTGTCACATAAATAATCTCCAATATTATAATATGCTTTGTTTAATAGGACGTTTTTAACTTAATTCTTAAAACTTTGGAGGCAAACCTATAAGTGATATGGTATCGTTAACATTCACTCTCAACAAGTCCTTTTAGCGATGGCAACTGCAAAATTAGTATTCTATCTGCTACGACAAAATGAAATGATAAGCCCGCAAAAGCCTACCGCGATTTGCGCTATCGCCAGACGGACCAGATTATTTTAACCTAGTTCGTTGGTAAAACGATTCAGGGGCTTTTAGTTTTATTGAAACCTAAATACCTTATCTCTTCTTAAGCTTAATGCAGTTTGTAAGTGATTCCAATAAACTAGCCACATATATACTTTATATTTCGACCCGATTTTAAGAATAGTGGCTATGTCAAAGTTTATTTATAAACAGTAAATTTTTCTTGCCATCCTTTCATCAAATTCGTAGGCTTTTAAAAGTACTTTTCAATCGTAAAAAAGGATTTTTTCAATATATTACTTCAATGCATGTCTGATGATTATATTAAAGAACGACTTAGAATCTAAAGTAACGAGGGTAGATCTAAAGAACGAAGTACGCGCCTTGTTTTGAGAAGACCCCACAATATTCTCAGCCCGGTGACCCTTTTTTTTAACATCATTATCTATGTTTTTAATTTATTCTACATTGATGAAAGCAATCCATTCAATCCCACTCTTTTTTATATTCTAGCCTTTCAAATTATAGAACGATTTCTCAATTAGTTTTATTCAATAAAAGATTTAAATTTATTAAGTGATATCTTTGTAACTTCTTCTGTGAGTTTGTTATAGAAAACGTTGACATTCTGATCATTTCATTTGCTTTTGAAGTACATAGTTTATAATGTTAATTTATTGAAGAAGCAAGACTTCTATTACAAGAATATCAAAAGTGATCTGGTTAGAATGCATAGTTAAAGCAGAATTAAAATTTTATATTTTTCTTAATTTATAACGAACTTTTATGCTGGTTAATCATTATTAATACGTGCATGTTAATTTGAGTGGACTTTATTTACATTTTACCGATATTATTCAATGTGTTTGCCCGTAGAGGCATTTACATTAAAACTTATATTGTTTTTGTTTATTGCTGCCTGGTTTGCGCTATTACCCGATCACTCTCCGGTCGTGTCGGATTCCCGACATATCGAACTATGAGAGTGAAGGAAAAGAGATTGCACTTGTGTACTATCCCTGCCAACACGCAGTGGAGCAGAGTGGTGGGTTTATACTCTAAAAACCCTCTCTCCTATGAGTGAGGAGACCTGTGTCGAGCAGTGGGACGTTAATGGGCTGTTACTTACTTTGAGCTTACGCTGGTAAGAGGAAATTTACATCATATGCTTTCTACAAAACATCTTCCGGAACACAAATCTCTTACTTGACGATGCGTCTTTGCTATTAAGGTAGTGACTAGCCGCGGCCGAAGCCTCCCTGCAGTCCAGAGTCAGATTAATTAGAAAACGTAATTTCCCATCTTCATCCTACCGGGGATCGAACCCTGGAACGCTGCCAGCAAAGTGACTACTCACGCCTCTGCTCCAAGCTCAAGTATTTCAATATTAACAATTATGTTTACTATATCACCATTTTGAAAGAATTTCTTTGATAATCATACAAAAAAAAGATACTTTACACTTTAAAAAAAATGATAAATAAAAAAGCTTTATTTTGTTATAGTAAATATTTCTTGTGGAACCATATGTGAAAGCCAGAGGAAAAATCATAAGCAATGTTCTCCTACTTAGCTGAGCGTACAGAAGAGCTATGGCTGGTCACGTTTCGAGTCCCCTCCTAGAAAGAATCCTTCGCATCGCAAACTAACACTGACACCCGCCACTTTTGAAATAGAGGACATTCTCAGAGAGTTACTTTGTAAAATCTTAACATTTTGAGCATTCCTTTCTAATTTACTTTCATTTTGTCAAAATATATGTTTCAGTACACGATAAGTGAATGAGAATATATCCTTAACAGACACTGGCTATATATTCTTTATTTTTTGTTGCTAAGAGGTTACCGCTTGAATGAACTCACACCTGATGACACACAGCGTCGTACTGGGACGCAATTTTTGTCCTGGGGTGGTAATTATCCACCACTAGTTTAAATTGCGTCAGACCAATTGGAAAATACGAACCCAGTCCCTCAACTAGCAGAGTAATCGTAGTACTAACGAGGCCATCTTATTTTTAAAGGGAAACTTTTACAGATTGCCTCAATTTTTCGTCTATCTATGACATGACAACTGGCTGCAGAGTCGGGATAAAGTTAATAGCAATCAGTAGAGCAGCCGCGGCCAATATGTCGGCGTCCATGGCATCAACTGTTCTACACGACTGTTTTTCATAAACTGGCACATTGTTATATTATTTGTATTCTGTTGAAATAAAATGTTTAAACTCAAATCTTACAAACTTCTTGCGCTGATTAAAAAAAACTATAAAGCTTTTACGTGAGCTTTCAATAGAAAAAGCTGTACAATTTGTTGCAAAACATACTTAATCAATGTAAGAACTATTAACACCAAGTGTCGACTGCTATAATTGTAGAACGGGATGAATAAAAAAGTATATTATCAACGATTCAAAACTTCAACGAGATCTTTTTAGTAACCGCATCTAGAAGGAATTGATTCATGCTTAATTAGTAACACGCCTACATATGCAATAATGTAGGGAAAAAAAGGCTTGCTATATTATATAATTTCAAATTTTAATCAATGTGGTCATGAATTATTTTGGTCACGTTAACAAACTATCGAAATTCTACTCACAAATAACAAACAAAAATACGTTTAAAGTGTTAAAACAATGCCTGAATTAACAGCTTTGCGAATAATTTCATTCGTTAAATCATTTTCAAATATTTCCACTGACAATCAATGAAAATTTAAATATATTTAAATGTATTATTTTCACGTGTTTTGCTGTTCACATTAATTTAAAATTTAAAGTGGCGTAATTAATTACAATTTCTCTTATTACAGTTATTACCTATTGGTATCCAGTGAACGTAGATCTAGTTTATATTCACTTAACTTTCTATTTAGGCTGCCTCGTTGGTCTAGTGGTCAGCTTGTTCGGCTACAGACCTGAGGTCCTTTTTTCACTGGGAAATGCATTTACGCACCCCGGCTGAAATTTCTACCTTCAACCAAGAGTGTGAGATTTGCTGAAGAATACAATACCCGCTAAAACCCAGCGGAACCTTCAGGGTTCCGAACAGGTGCACCAGAGGTTCAGTTGGGATATGACTCTCTGGGACCCCTGACTTGTCCTGGAAGGCACGTCTCCTGGCTCCCTGGTCTACTCCTACGGATAGAGGTGGCCTCAGCTGCAGCTTCCCACTTCCTTTCTGATGCGAGAATGTCTTCTCACAGAAGGAAAATACCGTCCGCCAACCGTTTTCACTGCTGTGCTTATAGCCGACTATGCTCATCAGCGAGAGCTCATCGCCAACCAGAGACATCAAACGGTGCCGTTGGGGCTCCCAAGCCGGGCATACTGTTGGCAAGCATTCACAGTATGACTCTCAGTCCAATTCAGATTGCACGTATAAGGCATTTCGATCGACATAATCTGTAACGTTCAGAGACGAAGTTAGCAAAATCGAATTTTCTGGATCTGACATGGAATAAAACTAAACTTAAATTCGAGATTATTGTTTGACTAAGAGATTAAACTGTTACATTAGATCCCTTTTAGATTTTCTGTTTTGATACATGCCCCTTTTTGGACCACTGTTTGGAGTTTAGCGCTCCATTGCAGATAGCTGCTTGGACATATTATTGTGTTATATCTTCCAAGGAGTTTAAGGTTAATATCTCTCAAAATCGTTAGCTGACTGCTAAGCGTATACGTGAAATATATAAAATTACTTTTGTTGTAATAATTAACAACTTTTTGGACGTTTCTCGATCTTTCCCAAAACATTTAAGCAAGCAGTTGATTCCAGTGCTAGAATAAACGCTTACTTACTAAATTCGTAATAAATAATGCAATTTGCATCTTATTGTTTACATGGGTATGCTTATATTTTGCGGGAAAGCATATTTATACAATACTAACACTTCTAAACACAAGGAACAAAGTATCTCGGATTTCCTTATATATACAAATAAGCTCGTATTTATGAATTTTAACTATTTTATTGTATTTTACAATTGAAATTAGTAGACTGTTTTATCCCGCAAATAATTTCGATACAATCGTTTTATAGAAGTCCATGTTTTCAGGGAACAAAAGAAAGAGTAAATATAACGGATAAGCGACATATGAAATGAAGGGTGGGTAAGGGCTCGGCTAATATACTTTTGAAGGCTTCACAGGGCTTTCTTATCGGCGAAAACGTCTTGTTATCTCTTTTCCTCGAGGCTGTTGCCGAAATAAAACGATATTCTATAAAGACATTTCTAGTAAGGAACGTACGTTTAGGTGAAGGATAAAGCATTCATTCAATACGCGAAACACTGTTTGTTATTTGAATTAAACAACATTTAAATATTAATTGTTGTGGGCGTTGTCATGTCTGATTTACAGTTTGAGAGTTGTTGCATTATGTTGATATATTCGTTATATTGTTGATCTTTTGATCAGGTATACAGATCATAGGCAAAACTGTTACACATAGACCAGGGAGTGGTTGAATATGCTGGAAATATTTTAGATTACAAGATAAGTGCAACTAGTTATATAAAAACGAATATTAACCTTTTGCACTTCTTAATTTAATACTCCTTTTTTAAAAACATTTACAAGAATTCAGAACTTAAAAAATTTGCAAATACCGGGTATTTCGAATAAAGTACATTTTTTTTTTGAAATTGAAAAAAATATATTTAATATTACTCGTTATTATGAAAACTGCTTCATTAAGATGTCGAGTCCAGTTCGATATAAGTTTATGTGAGAAATTCGATGTCAAGCCGCACTCCAAATAGGAGTGCAAAGGGTTAAAGTAAATTCCTACGTCATTTAGCATGAATTTCATAAACTATTACATAGAAAGATACCTTGAAACTTTGTACGTAGTGTTTCAATAGATGACGCTGAACATTTTTCCACGAAATGAATGAATACTCGACATAAAAAATGTATTTGAACTTGAGTAAATGATTAAAAAATATTTCATTAATGTTTGATAATTAAAACAGGCATATGTGGAGCGTGTGAATTGTGCGATTGTGAAAACACGTTCATTCTCTATTTACTCATTTATAGTTTTAAGGGATGGCATAACTGAAACGCACAGAGAGTGATCAAGTGCAGGATGAAGGACTTAGGCAATATTAAATTATAATAATATAAATGGCCCCTACGTATTGCGAGTCAATTTTAGAACCCTAATTTTAAAAGATAAAATTTAAAAGGAAACATATTTATAAACTTTTTACAGTTTATAAACATTACTTAAAAAGAAATGTAAACTAGGTCGATAATTGGGGTAATATAGTCTTTGAAATCACCAAAACCTCCATATAAGACCCGAGATGCAAGCGTAAAATACTATAACTAGCTCTAGGTAACTTTTTCACTGCCATTGCTTCACGTTAGGTTTAAGCACTTTACATGTACTTGAAACAATGTTGCTTTACTCGATAACGTCTCATAACAGAAGGTAGTGAACACAAACGCTATAATAAGTACGGTCAAGTTTCACACTATGTGTCGTAACCATTCCGGCGCTTCTCAAATGACATAACAAATCTTATAAAGGAACTATTCCGGAGTACGATATTTCGTTTTACGTCCAATTTCCATACGCGGTGAGCGTGAAGGATTAAATGGGCCAAAAGATTGCGCCGACTCCGCTGCCGAAAAGATTTTTAAGCTCTCGTACTCTCATAAACTACATTTTTAAGGTCTGAGTCGATACGAGCTCTTGATTTACTTTCTTGGCTTAATATTTTTGAAGGGAAAACTTCTTTAGGCATGCTATTGTGTGGGTATTGAATAAGACTGAGGTAAAACGCTCGGTTAAGTAACGCTCGCTTGATTAAACTTGGCTCTCATTGACTGAGATTGCAACACATCTACAATTAATACGTCACTACTTTTCTTAAATGTATTATTAGATATAATATTACTGACTTTATTAAAAATATATTATACGCATTTGTATATGTAAAATATATATATCGTTTAAAAAATTTGAAATTTTTCTTTTGTCTTAAAGCACACACCAAATTTTTTTTACATATATCTCGTTCGAAGTTTTAATACAGTCTTAAATACTGGACACTAGGACATCTTTTAATAGACCTCTCATTTAATCCTATTTTTTACTGCTGACAGATTAGCCTACGACAGTGCGATGAACAACAGATAGAAAGTGATGAGACAGTAAGATAGAAATGAAGTAACTTGATAAGAGGTAATTCACTTTTCAATATCATATCGCAAGTCCTTTTTTTTAACTTAATGGCTGGTAGGTTGAAATAGAAATCCCGAGCTTTCTGGTAGCGAATCAAATATCGCACTCGATGCCTTGAAAGTATCGCTTAAGAGTTTTCCCTACTAAAAACAATTGAATACATATTAGTATCACTTTCCCTCGCTTTTTCGTGTGTCGCTCCCAACAAAAACTTCATCACTAACTCCGAACAAAACAATTTATCTCCTTGATTTCACGGGAAAGACCATAATATATTCCTCCCAAAATCAGTGGTGCCCTTAGGATGTAGACAAATGTCCGTCGTCTACCGTGCTGACACTTTTGCCGAGTTACAGAGCGAATAATGAGCCTTTCAACTATTTCTGTGTCCATTTGGGTCGATTGGACTTTACCGGCTTACGCATGCTTCCTGTTAACAGTTAAAAGCTTTTTTCATGAATACTTTCTTTTGCGCTATTGTCAGGAAGACGACTCACTTAAATGAAATGTAATGTTAATTGCAACCTCCTTTGTCTTTCCATTTTTGTCTTTTTATTTACCAATAGTATTGTGACCTTTTATGTTATGGTGTCTCTATTAGCAGAGCACTTAGATCGAGTCTTATTTAAAGCTTACAAATAAATAAATAAAATATTCCCTCCGACGGGCGAATAATGTGCAAGTAGTGTGCAACACCATTGCTATATCGTCCAGTTTGGGGAGAAGTGTCTGTACTTTACCATTTTTTGTTAGTTAATTAATTTAATATACATTACGTCACTTCGCCTACGAGAATTTTAAAGTGAAATTATCAGTCAATATAAAAAGTGGTAGGATTATAATAAATCGTAGAAAGAGGTAAGTAGCAGTGCATTAACGTCCCTTTGGTGGGCACTGGTCTCCTCACTCATATGAGACAGGGTTTTTAGGGCATAGACCCACCACGATGCTCCACTGCGTATTGGCAGGCATAGTACACAAGTAAGTAAGTAAGTAAGTAAGTAGCAGCCCTTTAACGTCCCACTGCTGGGCACAGGCCTCCTCACTCCGAGGAGCGAGGGTTTTTAGAGCATAGACCCACCACGCTGCTCCACTGCGGATTGGCAGGCATAGTACACAAGTGCACTCTCTATTCCTTCACTCTCATAGTCCGATGTGACGGGAATCCGACACGACCGGAGAGAGATCAGGCGCAGGACCGACGGCTTAACGTGCTCTCCGAGGCACGGGGGTGGATCACACCGCCAACTTCCCAACTTCGGGCAAATATTGAGAAAATCTTAATAGAAAACTCAATATTGGTTTTTGAATTGGCCCGACCTGGGACTCGAACCCAGGACCTCATGTCTGTAGTCGAACATGCTAACCACTAGACCAATGAGGCAGTTACAAGCGTACACAAGCGCACCCTCTATTCATTCACTCTTTCCAATGTGGAGAACTCCGCCAACTTTCTAAGTTCGACCAAATATTGTGAAAATCTTAAATGAAAACTCAATATCGATTTGGAATTGACCCGACCCGGGACTCGAACCCAGGACCTCATATCTGTAGTGGAACATGGTAACCACTAGATCAATGAGGCAGTAATAAATAGTATTTACTAGAAAAGATTTTTTTTTGAAATAATGTTATAAAAAATAACAGTAAACCTTCTCCGGTCCAGGAAGAAATTGCCGTAAATAAAATCCGTTCTCAAAAAGCTTAAATAAATACATACTGTGGCTCAGCCGGAGCTTACTGTAACGACCCGATTATATTTGTGATGTTCCTTTAAGCCCACGTTCACCGTTATTTTAATGGAAGCTTATGTGGAAAGTTTTGGGAACTTTGATGTAATAACAAGGATAACGGAAAAGGAGCTAGTGTTGACTACGTTGACTAAACTTTCAATTATATGTAAAAGGCATGGGTAGCACGAAAGGATAAGTAGCAGCCTGTTAACGTCCCACTTGTGGGCGCACGTTTCCTCAGTTATAGGAGAGGTAATTTTTAGTCCCACCACGTTGTTCCACTGCGAGTTGGCAAATTACACATAAGCCTGAATTGCGCCAGGGCTAGAATTGCCTAGCAAATTAAGGATACCTTCTGTGGATTCGAACCGCGATTCCTCTAAACGGTATTCCACGCGTCTCACCACAAGGCAATCAAGGTTTTTCCAAATTACGTAATTATAAATTGTCTTACCATTTAATTTTGCCAAAGTTTTCCAATGTGTTTCTGATCATATGTCATTGTATTTTCATTAATGTTACGTCCAATATTGAATTAAATTTTTTGAATCTTTACAATTAATTTTATAGGTAGCTAAAATAAAAATACATTACTTAAGAGGAAAAATATAATTAATTCAAATAATAAATTGCTAAATTGCTGTGTATATGGTGTGTTCCTAAAGTGCTGGCAACATTACGTCTTTGGGTAGCTAAGATCCCTTGTCCGAGGTAAGCACCAGTTCTAGGGTCATTTGTGTAGTCCAGCAAGCTTTTATAGACATGTTTAAAAAATATTTTTGCTCCCAAAAGTCTCATAGTTTCCAAGCCAAATGGCAGAAACATGTGATTTTGTGTAATATCCATATTTCTGCCTTTTTTTCATAACGTTGAAGGTAATTTTAAATGTGACGGTGTTATAGTACCAACACAAGTCGCATTTCATACCAGGCACCTTCCATTCTTCCAGGGAATTAAATTAATTCTATCTGTTTATTGAAAAGTTTATTGTAAAAACCTGCAGACCTTGATATATTTTGTAAGCCAGCCAAAATTACTTACGATGCTTTGTACAGTAATAATTGAAAACTGTAGTGTTCAAAATGTCGGAATATAATTTTTACATCATTGAATATAAAATTCTCTTATCGCTGTGTAGTTGCCAAACGTCTCCGATTCTCACTCTGTCGGTTAGGTCTGAGAATCATTCGACATATATTTTTTATACCCCTGAATATTAAGGGTGGTCCACCTCTAAGGTTTAATACAATTTTTCTAGATAACATCTTTTGTCCTCTTTTTATGATAAAACATTCAAAAATAAATACAAATCTAAATTTTAACCCTTCTACCGCAAAAATATGCACTAGAAATAAATTATCTGGCAAAACAATGTCTGCTGGGATGTACATTTCTATTTCCATTACGGTACTTGACCGTGATGAACTTTGAAACTACTATTTAAACATTAACAACCGATTATTTTCATTTCATATTACTGGATTTGTTCCATTTATTCTTATCGCATACAAACAAACAAAATTTAAAAGTAGAGAATTTATTTATTACATAAGCTAACAACATTTATGTACAAATTTATAGATACGAAAAGAGGGTAACAAGAAACAATATT
This sequence comes from Elymnias hypermnestra, assembly GCA_015832385.1. Taxonomy (NCBI): domain Eukaryota; kingdom Metazoa; phylum Arthropoda; class Insecta; order Lepidoptera; family Nymphalidae; genus Elymnias; species Elymnias hypermnestra. Next base: position 2,188,626 of record JACTOM010000063.1, on the reverse strand, counting down.
ACATTAACATAAACGTCATTAATAGTTATAAGAGTTGTATCATTTCAACTATTAATTAATTTATATAGAAAAATTATATCCAAAAGATTTCGTCGCAAGAATATAAAGTCCATTTTGAGTGTTTTTAATTTGTCTTTATAAGCGATCTTCTCCAGAGAACCTTGGAGATAGTAGGCCATAAAAGTAAGAACAACCTATCATAATTATTACTACAAGAAAAGTAGTTACGTGCAAAATGAATGTAGACAATACACATACAACTACATAGATAGATATATACATACATACATTCATATACATATATATATATATATATATATACATAAAATACATAAATACGTGCAAACATACACATCTAAATACACAAACATAATTATTGTGAACTACTAAGATAATATTCTTTCAAACGTCTCTTGATTATAGGCAAGGACTCAGATTGTGTAATCACTCGTGGATCAGTATACAAATTAACAGTTTAAGCACATTTATTTTATAATTAAAGCGTAAATCCGCTTCTAAAACATTTTTTGAATAGTCCGTCCCTACAACGTATTCTTTAATTACTAGAGTTTTCACCATTTCATGATTATTTCTCTTGCTACGAATTTCCTGTGATTATTTAATACTTTATAACTACTTAATCCTGAAATCTCACACGAGATTTTCATTTCAACTCTAATTGACCTTTAGCCTCAATCTCTGAATAAGATTAAGAAATAGGTCAAACGTTCTACAGCCAGCAAATAAATATTTAAATGTGTATGTGATATATTGACAATATATAAGTATGTGTTTGTATATAAATATATATACATATATGGAAGTTGTTTCTAATGTCTCCGAATAGCTGAACGACGAACGCTTATTTGAAAACTATTCGCGATCAGCTTGAGATATAGTAAAACAATCGAATTTTGTTTATCCACTGTCATTAAAAATATAATAATCTTAATATACAATGTAAACAAAATTTCTTTCAAAGTTTACTATTTAAATGTATCAAGTGTGAGATACTTTTACGGTCTCATTGTATTATTTCAAGGGTACTTCAAAATTATTTTATTCATAATATATTCAATGAAGAGATTCAGCATTATGTCATAGACAGGATATGTTCGAGTCGTTCCCTCTGATGATCGGACGGAATTCACTAGAGCAAGGCTCTAGTGGTGTGAAACTCTTAGATAAGTTACGATATATAGTACTTTACATTCTACTAGCAACGTCCGGCTGTTTCATCTAGTCTACTAAGTCGGGATATAGATTTATTTCGGTTAACATAAAAGTTTTAATTCACTTAGTTTTTACTTACTTCCGTTCAGATTATTAGATACACACTTACATTCATAATGTAATCAATATTTTACTTTACAACAAACATATATCTAACTACATTTTTAAATTCATAAACTTAGAATGTCCGACATTAGCAAATTTAAAGATATTCTACAGGTATTGAAAAATTTTTGATTTCAAGGAGGTATTGTAAGAATTTTTAGTCGTTCCACTAATTTTTAGCTTGATAAAAATAAAAAAACAGGGTATATAGGTGGGTATCATTGGTATCTTTGGAATATGAGCCAATTCACCAGTCAAATCAAAATAGTCTTTATTCAAGTAGGCCAAAAAAGCAATTTTGAGTTATAAAGTTTGCTAAAATTTACTTTCGATTGATATTTTAAAATTCGTTTTATCGTATGGGTGGAAAGTTCGATTTTTTGTAGATTTTAGTACCTTCTATAATATGGAAGAACATATTTTTGTTCTATCATCAATAGTTTCTCTAGCGCACGCGATGACAGATTTATTATGACCATTTTTTTCAGACCTTGGGTTACATTAATGCATTTTTGTTTGTATCCCTTTTTTTTTGAGAAAGTAATATAGCCTATGACGCTCAGCGAAAATGCAGCTTTCTAATAGTGATTTTTTTTTTAAATCGGTCTAGTAGTTTTTGTGTGAAAACGTAACAAACATACGTACACACTTACATACAAAAACACAAATCATTCCTCCTTATAAACTTAGAATTGATTTAAACAAATGAATTGTAAAACGTAGAAATAGTACAACGTTTATACTAGTTTTCTGCTCATTTCCCAAAAAAATAAAGGAGTCGCGTCCGTGTAGTATTTGCGGTTTTATAAATCTTAGTTAAGTTTATTTGACTTTTATGTTATTTTTAATACTCTAATAATCAATATAAAACTAATCGCAAGCGTCTAAAAGATCCTCAAGATTCGAAGTGCATGCACTACTTCAGCGGGGCTTTGGATTATAAACTGAGTGTATTTCAAAAAGTACTTCAGTTTATTACGAAACTAATCTTGTGTATTAATAAATAAAAATATTTAAAACATTCGCTTTTTTGTAGAAATTACACTTTTTATAGAAATAATAAAAAAAAGAAGCGTAGGAATCGCCTGACGTTAAAATAATTCCGCAGATATTTGCAGGACCTCTGGAATTGCCAGGAAAAAGCTAGAATAATATTTCAGCGCATAGAATGTTTGTCCAGCTATTTTTCACCCAAATCTTCTCGGGTAACCTGTTCTTTTGATCGCTTATTGAAATATAACGTAATTACTGCAATATAACGTAATTACGAGCTGTGATAGTCTTAGGCTGTACGCTACTAATGTTAATTACTGCACTATTCTAGTAGTGAGTTTGTTCGGCAGCAGTTGAGGATATTCCGAGTTCGAATTTTCGACACGTTTCACTTCAAAATATATATAGGAAGTTGGTGCTATGCATCACCTTCATAACCCCGAGAGTAGGTCCTGCACCTAATCTTTTCTAATCGATTCGGGTACTCCGGGATACTCCCGTTTGGAAACTTAGGAAGGGGTCAGAGGAAGCGTAAATTTACGTCTCCTTCCTCGCAACTTCATGTGCCAGAGAAGGGGAGCGTCTATAGAGTTCTCCCTCTGCCTCTCATGTCCCTCCTTCAGCGAAATAACAGATTCGCAAAAATTGAAGCCACTGCCCTCCATTCTCTTTCGCTGAGCATTGCGCTAACTATATATCCTGCTAGCTTAATAGCTAATTTCTATGTGAGATGGGCTGTTGTGGAGGAACATTGATTTGGTATTGTTTTTAGAGTCACTAAAACGAAGTCTATTGAAATATCGTCTATTGACAACACTATAGTACAGCAATGCGGACAATCGGACACAGACAAATGCGCTCGGCGGGTCGCCGTGACACGTTCATTGAGCTTTCATTTGGGCAATTTTCGACTAAATCCTTCCCAATCAAATGCTCCGTTGTCTAGCGGTTCCCTCTCGCCACTTATCTTGCGACTTGTTTATTTAAGACTGGCGATTGCGCAACTGTCGGTCCACTCGACGCTTCGTGTTCATTGTCAATGCTGCGACTTCCATTTAGGCAATTTTCACGTTCCTATCATTTGAACAATTTTTAACTCCTCACAGATCGTACGTTCTTTGTAAATTTATATATCTCTGCTAATTTATCAAATTGGTGAACCTATTGATTATTGCAGTATTGTGAACCTCTGTGGAGTTTTATTATACTTAGATATTTGTTATTGATTTTGTTGATTATGAAATTTTACTTATTAACTGCCTCATTGGTCTAGTGGTTAGCATGTTCGACTACAGACATGAGGTCCTGGGTTCGAGTCCAGGGTCGGGCCAATTTCAAATCAAATCAAAATATTCTTTATTCAAGTAGGCTCAAAAGGCACTTATGTCAGTAGTCTGTCCGTTGGTAACAAATCTACCACCGGTTCGGAACATTGATTCCGCTGAGAAGAAGCCGGCAAGAAACTCAACGGTTACTCCTTTAAACATAGCTTTTTTGTAGCATACAATGTGTGTAGCTTTCATATGCAACTGAAATCATGTCCAAACATCTTTGTCGCTTAAATAATCTTTCACATTATAATATGGCTTTTTTGTTAGGACATTTTTAACATACTTCTTGAAACTATGTGGAGGCAAACCCAGAAGTGATTTAGGTATCTTATTAAATATGCGTATGCTCAACCCGACAAATGACTTCTGAATTTAAAATCAATATTGATATTTTTATATTTATTATATTTTAAGATTTTTTCAATATTGGCTCGAAGTTGGGAAGTTGACGGCGTCCTCCACCCTCGTGCCTCGGAGAGCACGTTAAGATGTCAGTCCTGCGCCTGATCTCTCGTCACATCGGATTCCCGTCACATCGGACTATTAGAGTGAAGGAATAGAGAGTGCACTTGTGTACTATGCCTGTCAATCCGCAGTGGAGCACCGTGGTGGGTCTATGCTGTTAAAACCCTCGCTCCTCGGAGTGCGGAAGCCTGGGCCCAGAAGTGGACGTTAATGTGCTGCTACTTACATATTTAATTGTATTTTAAAGCTTTCATATGGTTCCATGATATATTTCCTGTTAACCTGTAATGACAACTCCCAATCTTCTATGAGTATAGACAAAGATGCTGTGTGCCATTAATACAATGTTACTTATTCAAGCTGTACATTGCAATATTGTGTTAATATTGTTGCGATGAACTTAATACGTAACTCAAAAGTGGTTACTACTTTTGGTAATGTATTAAGTCCATGTTAATTGCCCTTGTTAGAATACTATCTACCAAACCTTTCTAAACTTTTATAATCAAATGTGGCCTCGCTGTTTGTACTTCATACCTGATTTAAAAAAACTGATTTGCCCGCCAAGTCAGTCTACACGTTATAAAATATATGGACAAACAGACAAGAGAAAATATAAATTGATTTCGGTTAGTATCGTGTAATCTTTTATATATACATGTGAATGTATTGATTAAAATATATATTAACGTGTACAATATTCAAGTTTACTGATATGAAAATAGAGTTTATTTTTGAAGTCAAACTTAGGCGCATGAAGGTAAAATTTCGGATGAAACAGGTGATAAGCGTCACCAAGATGTGCAGCGTTTTTTATGCTAATTCGATTGAAGGCTAGGTAGTTTTAATATTTACTAATAAAATGTGGCATTTTAATATTGTATAAATTCTCTTATCTAAATTTTAAATTCAAAACAAAATTTAATTAATAATATCTAAATTTTGACAATAACACGTGGCATTTTAATTTACAATTTGTCATTGGAGATTTCAATAAATTATTTGTATTAATTTTCGACACTTAATATTTTAAAGAGAGTTAAATTCGATAAATGTCTAACATATCTTTTTTCCCCGCCCTCTTAGTCTCGGAAATCTAAAGTTTTAGATTTGTATAAATATAAACAAGACTTAAAAATTAGTTTGCCAAAGAAGTTTCATTTTTGACATGTGTACTTTGTACGCACGCACTTTTAATTTCACATATATGCTCTAGTTTAGATACAATACAATAAAAGAGAGAGAGTACTTGTAGAAAAAGTAAGCGTCGGACTAGTAAATTTAAATATACATAAAAGGCTTAGAATTATGCTACACAAAAATGGTTTATGTCGTAATGAGGAATCAGAATCCTTCTTTTATTTACTCAATTCATGCGACGTAAGAACAAATATTCCACCAAAACCACGAATCCCATATTAGTCGATGCGATAGCATAGACGTTATTTTTCGCACAAGACACGATGCTTTATCAAACATTGGGAGACTCGAACATGATTATAAGAATACGTGCCCCGAATGCCGGCCGGGATTTTGCTGGCACTTCAAAGAGATGTGTACGAATTCCTCGACAATAACAAAAAAGTACACTTGTTATCTCGACTGTATGAATATCCTCCTTTTAATATGTGCGAATTCAATCTGTTCGCATACCTTTGTGTCGTTGATTTCTTTTCCTCTCATGTTTAAATGTCGTTTCTAAAATGTTTGCTTTAATCTGTATTTCAATCCAAGTGATATTAAAAACTAAAGCCAATTCATTCGCCATTAAGTACGGACTTCTTAAACTCAGTTGATAGAACCTTTAAATACAATGCAAAAAAATACAACTATAAGTTTTAAAAAATGCATTTGACAGATGAATCAATAAAATCGGATTTAAATAACGATTGAGAAGTTGAACAACATGTACATATATAGGGATACTGTGAACTAATAGCAGGAATTCAATAATCCTTAAAATTGCGCAATAAATTATTATTGAACAATGTAGCAAGTTTTATTTTTATAAGCTTGTTTATGTTTTCATCTGAGGGTATGTGGTTATACTGTTTGAGATGTGATAAAAATTGAATCACATAAACAATTTAATTTGGATATGTCAGCGATCATTAATAATTTATTTGTGGTTTGCTATTAAATTACTATATTTGTTTATTATGCTAAGGTCTTTATAATTTTATCAGTGAAACGTATACATACACTACATCCGGTTCGGCGCAGTTCGGAAATTCTCAAATTAATAAATCGTCGTGTTTAAACACGCCGACTCTCATTGGTCGATTTATTATTTTTGAGTGGGGTCATTATTTTAAGTGGGAGGTTTGGTATAAGAGGAACAGCACGGGAGAATGAAATGTCCTGTCCAGTTGTCCACCTGTCCGATTGTACTTTTCAACAGCAGCAAACGTTGCTATAAGCCTAGGTCCGAGCCTCACAGGAGGCGCCCTTAGAGCAACGTTTTCCCCACGACGCAGCAGGGCCCTTCTACGGGCCCACCCCTCGGCAGAGCTTCTGCGCTCGCCACCCCTCTCGGTTACGCTGTCAAAGCCAGTAGGGCCAAGAGCAACTACACACTTCGAAATAAAAAAAAAAAAGAATGAAATGAAGTAATATTCGCCTAGTGACAGTTCTTAGTTTGTATCAACGATAGTATTGTGATTTAAGTCACTCAAAGTATGTAATATAATAATGAAGAATTTGAGAATAGTATTACTTAACCTGCAAATTAGTGAGTGCTCGCGTTTTAACATTTAAAAAAAAATCCATTTGGAGACAGTAACGTCATAAGTCCAAATGTTATTTGTAATTTTAAAAGTTAACCTAACAATTGTTTTATTCGGTTTTAGTTAACTTAAATTGTACACCACGTGGTAAAGGTGAATGTGCTCTAATCATAAAAAGCCAATTACCTTATCATAATTTCACTCTTCGAATGTAACTTTCAATGAATAAAAAAACAAATCTAACCTTACGCAAAACAAGTTCTGTTCTAAAGGATTACACGTTGAATTTGGGCGATAACGAATTTTCACAAAATGCCATCGGCCCTATTCCCTTGTTATACCCGTTTGCGTGCCACCAAAATTTTAGGGTTAGGTTAAACAGAACAAAATAACAGTTTTTAAATAAAAAATGTTCAGGAAACTTGTCACTGCTTCACTATTATTTAAAACTAGTTGAAACGCGCCTCGTCGTCTGTGTCACATTAGACATCGAGTGGATTAGAATGAGAATGATTTTGATTGCTGATATAGTGAGTCAACCTTAAAAGAAAGAGACTATCTTGGATTTATCTTGAGGCGTTTTTAAGAGGAATAATTTATACATGATTGTAGCGTAACTTTATTAGTTTAGGACAGGCACGCGACGTAACACTCAAAAAGAATCTAGTTATTGCAAAAATTTTCATTGATGCTATGCTCCTATTGATATAATAGTCTGTAACCTTTCTTAATAAATAAACTATTCGGAATTGAAATAGTTTTCCAACTCGAACCAGTTCCTCAACCATACAAACAAGATTTATAATATTAGTATAGCAGAAAATATATTCTTGTTGTTAAATAAATGGTTTTACATTAGTAAATATTATACAAAGTTTTCTAAGTAGCCCAAATCCAGAAATAACTATTGATATTTTTCTTGCACCTCTTACAATTTTAAAGAGGTTGTTGTTTTATTGAAGCCCAGTTTAGTTTTCGACAGCCGTCCAACTATTCAACCTAAGTACCTAACCTGAAGTTATATAAAGTTATTAACATTTCATGCTGCTTTATTACTAGGGAAGGGGTCCTTTATTTGTGAAGTAGTAACGAAAACTATGTAAATTGTTGTAGGATTAGATAATACATTATCATTTATCATATAGTTAAGAGTGACGGCTTAATCTTATTCAACAGCATCAAAATAAAATACTTCGTGCCTAAATAATTTTTTACTTCAGTAACTACGGATCCTTGTTATGAAAGACCGTCTCGTAGTTGTCATCTGTTCTTTCTGTAGCTTCCACTCCACTAACCCTATTTACTGTATTACATAGTTTTCGTTACTACATCACAAATGTAACACCTATTCCCTTGTAATAAGGCAGTATACAATGTGAATAACTTTATAGTTTATTATCACGATATAACTCCGGGTGTAGTGCGCTTAGGTTGAATAGTTTGACGGTTGTCGAAAACTAAATAGAGCTCTTCATTTAAACAACAACCTCTTTAACATTGTGTAAGGTGTTATTTTCTTTTTGAAGTGAAACTTCTTTAGGCGCATGAGGGAAAATTTTTACGGATGAAACGCCAGATTAGCGTCACGAAGATGTGCAGCGTTTTTTATGCTAATTCATTTGAAGGTTAAGAATTTTCATATTTACAAATAACATGTCGTCTTTATCAAACCAAAATCTGCTATGCGTCATTTTTTGTGTATATTTATCAATAATTGAAAAAATAAAAAATTACTAATATTATATGTTTATCATACAAAGGAATTTAAGTGTAACAATGATAACTTCGAAATAAAATATTTAAAAAAAATAAACTTTCATGTAAAATTTTTTAGAAAAACTTCTTTTGTTAATATCTCAAAAATATACTTTTTGCACATAGCAGATTTTGGTTTGACAACGACGATGTGGCATTTTAATTTGCGATTTATCATTTGATAATTTAATATACTATTTTTCATAAAATATAAAATAAAAATATTTCGTATATTCTCTTTTCTAAATGTTAAATTCAAAAACAAAATTTAAATAATAATTTCTAATATTGACAAAAACCAATTTACGTTTCGTATTAATTGTCGACACTTAATAATTTAATGATACTTAAATTCATTAAATTCCTGATATATCTTCCTTTTTCCCTCCCTCTAAGTCCCGGAAATATAAAGTTTTACATATGTATAAATATAAACAAGACGTAAAAATTAGTTTGCCAAAGAAGTTTCACTTCTGTCATATATACTTTGAACGGACGCACTCTTAATTTTGTTGCATATAGTGTGATCTCGAGATTTTCTTAAAAAAATGCATAAGTTCTATACGACTTGGGAAGCCACAGTAATTATTAAAAAAAAACCGTGGCACCTTCTCATTTAAAAGTATCTTCAACGTTGTTCCTGGTATTGTGGCAACTGACACCAAAATTAAAAAAAAAAATCTGAAATATGGATCTATTACACAGGGTCACATATTTCTACCATTTGGCGTGGAAACTATGGGACCGTGGGGTTCTGAAGCAAAAATATGATTTAAACATCTATCTAAGCGGTTGCTGGATTCCAAAAATGACCTTAGAGCTGGCGCTTACCTCGGACAAAGGATCATCTTAGCTATCCAAAGAGGTAATGTTGCTACTATTTCAGGAATACACTCTATGGAAAGCAATTTCGATGCAGCTTATTATTTAATCTAATTATTATTTTTCTATTAATTTTTTCTATCTATTTTTAAACTCGTATGTTATTGAATATATGTAGTTTTATTTAGTTTATAAAATGAATTGTTTTATTAAGCAATTGATATAGTGGTTGGCATGTTCGACTACAGACATGAAGTCCTGGGTTCGAGTCCCGGGTCGGGCCAATTTAAAATCGATATCGAGTTTTCTATTAAGATTTTCTTAATATTTGCCCGCTATTAGAAAAGTTAGACAATACACTGATGTTGAAACTGCTAAAATGGTGTATTTCGCTTACTTTCATTGCATTATGTCTTACGGCATACTGTTATGGGGTAGGACGGCGGACATTGAAACTATATTTATTTTACAAAAAAGAGCAATACGAGCCATATATCAATTAGGATCTCGTGTTTCTCTAAGAGATAAATTTAAAGAAACATCAATTCTCACAGTACCGTCGCAATATATATTAAATAATATCTTATATATCCGTGATAATATACATTTATTCAGTAAGAAAAGTGAAATACACAATTTTAACACAAGAAATAAAAACAAACTTGTAATTCCATATTTTGGAGTGAAGAAAGTTCAGAAATCATTTGTCGGGTTGAGCATATGCATTTTTAATAAGATACCTCAATCAGTTTTGGATTTTCCTTCGCATAGTTGTAAGAAATATGTCAAAAACATCCTTTTACAAAAGCCATATTATAATGTTGAGGATTATTCAAGCGATAGAAATGTTTGGATTTGATTCCAGTTGCTCTCAGAAGCAATATATTACACATTGTAGCATACAAAACTATCTTTAAAAGAGTAACCGTTGAGTTTCTTGCCGGTTTCTTCTCAGCGGATTCAACTTTCCGAACCGGTGGTAGATTTGTTACCAACGGACAGACTACTGACGATTCAAAACTACTTTTTGAGTCTACTTGAATAAAGAATATGTTGATTTTGAGTTTGATTTTGATAGTTTGGGCACCTAGAGAGAATGACTGACAAAAAAGATTTATGAGTCAAGTGTGAATGAGACAGTTGGAAGTTGAAGACCAAGGCGAACGTTAGACCAATTCCAGGACATTTTAAATATGGTCTAGGGCAAGAGTACTCTAAGCCGCCGAACTTGTATGAAAGGTTTAATGAGAATGAAAGAAGCGAAGGAGAGGGCAAGTAGAAGGACGTGGTCTCTGCCTACCCCTATGGGAATGAGGCGTGATGCTTTGTATGTATGTATCCGTTGCAGTCTCAGTATTTAACCATTCCTGCTGAGGTTATAAATCGGTTGAAGTCTTTAAGGACTAAGCTACAAGCCAGACTACGAAGTATATTTGACGACATTATTTCGGCATATCAATCGTGTGTATTGAGTAAATTGTACACTTTAAATGTCGTTTCAGTTTTACCGAGTTTTGACATTAATGTGCGACGCAGGTGTTGTGTGTTCAACCGTAACATCGCGATAACATTTAAAATGTCATGGCACCAGTTTATTCCTGTATTCTATTCAGTATCATCCACGTGGAACATTTTGGATTGTTTTAAATATATTTAATAAATTTTCAACTGCTTTAGGGTGCGTAAAACATTGAGCGGAATTTAAAAACGCGGATTAACCTAAAGTAAAACAATAATATGGCTCAATCGTTATTATACGGATATCTGTTTGAAAATTGAATAAATGGTTTTATCCAAAATGTGCGTGTTGTACGAAGCTGAGTAGAAGGGATTTAAGTAGTTATTAATGTCTTAACTGGTTCCCTGGTGCAATAGTACTCGATTCACTAAGAAGTACCTGCGGTTTAATTCCTAAGTAACAACCCAAGAAAACTACATTTTCTCATTCGTTTTAAGGTTATAATGGTTTCGGTTATAGCTGGTTCACTTCACTACCAATAACAGTGTACCGCCAAGAATAATTATTGTGCAGAAATCATTTAAATGTAAATTATTTCTTACCGGTATAACATCTTAGCGCCTTAGAATGTAGCATTATATTTCATCAGGTGTAATGATACTGAACACACTAAAAACATACAAAGAAAATGGCCACATTTATTTGATTTTTCGTTTATTTCCAAATTACGATTACCTTTACAAGACTGTACTATGCTATCATTTGATGTCTCCAGTTTTTGCATTATGATATAAAAACATAGATAATATTCAAAAATTCTCACCATTAGTATCTAATAAGTAAATAATTAGCATTTTATAGTTTACCAGCAATGCCCCACGGTTTCATCCGCGTAGATACCGATCTCGTGGTAGAGGAGTCTTAGTAGTTGGACTAGTAGTCTACGGGTTTAAAAAGATTTTTTTTAATCGGTGTAGTAATTTTTAGGTTAAAAGGAAGTAAGTAGCAGCCCATTAACATACCACTGCAGAACACAGGCCTCCTCACTCATAGGAGAGAGGGATTTAAGAGCATAGACCACGCTGTTTCACTTCGGATTGGCAGGCGTATAACACAAGTGTTAGAATGAGACTTTTAAATTCGATATATTTTTTGAATGGAATGTCCGATTTAAAGAACTTAAAAAGTATGTTACAGGTATTAAAACAGTTTATGTAATAAAGTAGTTATAGTGGCATAACTACAGTAGTTGAACAAGAGTTAGTTAGTTAGTATCGCGGACTTTTTTAAAATATTAATACGTTATATAATACTGTAGAACATTTTGTTCTATCAACAATATTTGCCGCAGCGCACGCAATGACAGATTGTTTGGTTTGCACCTTGAGTTACATTAATGCGAATTTATTAGGGATTCCAATTTTTTTTTTAAAAACCAATATAGCTTATGTCGCTCAGTGAAAATCCAGCTTTCTAATGGTAAAAAAAATTAAATCGGTCCAGTAGTTTTTATGTGAAAACGTTACAAACATACATACATACTTATATATAAAAAGACAAGTGTTTCCTCTTCATATAAGTTTAGAAGTTTTGGTTACTACCGTTTTAATATTAGTTTCTTTTTCCTAGACGATTTTAAGAAGCTTTAAGACAGTTTTATTGTGAAAGAGATATCATTTTACATTTACAAATGTCTAATTTCCAACACATTTTTTTGCGCCTCATTAAATAACTCTTAAAGCACCATCTTGCTCAGGAAGTAGCAGTAAAATGCTTCGACGCCCTCCGGAAAATTACACCATTCGATTAACTGATAGTCATTATTCTAAAATCAATCGCTTTCTAGCACAAAACGGGGAACTTTATGTAATAGAAAAATAGTCTTTAAAACAGACGCAGTATGCTGAATTGTTGCTTGAGCTGCGTATTATAGGGGAGACGAGGAGATTATTTTCTGATAGACAAATGTGATCACATACTTTAACAGCGTAAACTCTGTGCAGTTTATGTGGCAGTAAAGAAAACAGAAAGTACTATTTTGGATAATAAGGTTTGTATGCCCACAAAAGAAAGGTTTTTAAGCTGTAAATATTACAAACTCGAAAGCTTGGAAGGTGGATGGTTGTCTTGCTTTCTTTACTTAGTGTTGTACAATGCACAAAGGTTATTGGATATCAATAATTTGAGTACTATATAGACAAATTCACTAACAAATAAAAATACCACTTATATGTGATTAAAATATTTATTACTAAATTGCACAAACGTGTGTAAATATTCCCAGTTATAACGTATGTGATTTATTTATTGACAAGTAATTTATTCTGATTGCTTACAAATTCTCGTCTCGTAAAAATCTCGGAGATAGAAATTAGTCTAGCGGTTCAGATGTTATATATATTGGACACAAATTGCCTCATTAATCTAGTGGTTAGCATTTTTCTTGCTGACAGTTTAGCGCTTGACTGTGATCTCATCTGATGGTAAGTACAGTCTAAGATGGAAGCGCGCTAATCTGGTAAGAGGCGATATACCCCTTATGGTTTTTACACTATCCGGAATACAATACTCATTGTGTTGTGGTACGTCTTTTGCTGGTAGGGTGGTAACTAGCCTACTAGTCCATACACAGACAAATTAGAAAAACGATTTCCTAAATTCGTCCTACCGGGGATCAAACCCAGGGACCTCTGCTAGCTAGGCGAATACTCGCACCACTGCGCTAGCGAGGCCGTCAAATGTTCTGATAGACATTCGGGTTCGAGTTTTCTCATAATTTGCCCGAATATTTGGAAAGTTGGCGATCTCTCTCCGATCGTATCGGATTCCCGTCACCTTGAATAATGAGAGTGAAGGAATAAAGAGTGTACTTGTGTACTATGCTTGCCAATCCGCAGTGGAACAGCGTGGTGGGTCTATGTTCTAATAACCCTCTCTCATATGAGCGAGGAGGCCTGTGCCCATTAGTGGGACGTTAATGGGCTGCTACTTGCCTTACCTAAGGGTGATGCCCATTATATAAGTAGAATGGGCATTTAACATCGTTATTAAAGTGTCTTTCCAACTAAGATAAAGACAGAGTAAAAGTTGTTTAATAAGTTTGATAAATCTTAAAAGCATTAACTTCCAGATACCTCATTGGAGAAACGCTTTAATGTGTAATGGAGGTCATTTCCTCGTCAACCAGTAATTAGATGAGCACCAGGACTGAACTCAACTGATTCGTTAATGCCGTCGTCGTCGCAACCGATGAACGTCCACTGCTGGACAGAGATCTCACCTAATCATGCCCACAAAGCCTGATTTTGCGCCGCCTGTAACTACAATAATACAGTTTTGTTATGTATTTGTGTTATTCTTAGTTCCTTTTTGTCTTTTGTTTAATTGAATTTCATAAGCACTTTTCCTTTTTTCAATAACTCGATGCTTCTGAATATGCGAAAAGGTCACTAAAAATAATAATTGCTGGTGGCTGCTTCATTTTTGTGGGTTCGGCCTCCAACAAGTATATGACAAGAATATTTTCGTTAACAATTTTTAAAATACATACATTTAAAGTCCACTTTAAATATACGATCAATAAGATTAAAAAATGTTTCATTAGTGGATGAAAATTTGAACAATAGAAAACAATTGGGGGAAGTTAATAGTTTAAATTTTTAAGTTCATTTGAATAGAAAGCTGGGCGATGATAATGACGTATGTCACACTAAGACTGAAAAAGCTGAGGATCATAGGATTACCCATTGGCATGATATGGCATAAATTGAATTTAAAAGGTCGTAGTTTAATAAAATCCAATGCCATCTGTGTGGTAGAACGTAGTTCCATGTCTGAAAAATAAAGTTTAAATATTTTGTATTCTGTATGTATTTATTGTCATATTGTTGTGAAGACTTTAGTGCTAAAAAGGCTAAGCGATTCTAAATTCGCCTTACTGTAATAATAGTAGAGCTAACGCTTTTTGTTGTTACGTATATCGTATATTCATTTATACCTTTTTGTTCAAGAGCTTGCTGGTAGAGGATTCTTTTTATATTTTCCACTTCATTCGCCGTCATCTCAAACGTTATTAGAGGTGCTACGAATTTAACCAAACTCGCAGTCATTGAGCATGTTAAAACGATGAATCTCCTCTCGAAAGGGCCCTGTAAGTAAAACTTGTTATGAAGCCATGACAAAGGTGTCTCTGACTTTACTCTGCTTTGATTATCACTGTTCTTGTAAAGTAAAAAAAAACTTTTAGCTCTTACACACGCCTCTTTGAACTTTCAAGCTAAATGCCCATTTTTACTAGCCAATCTTCAAATGACTGATAATTATACAAAATACACATACCTCCATGAAAAATTCAAATATCATGTTATACATCAGTGTTATATTTCTTGAAAAGTGTAATACCGTCATGAAGAAAATCTGAAACGAAATTTCAGACACCCTTTAAAATGAATTAAAGAAGAGAGAACTTTACGTAAAATATATTTGAAATTCATTAAAAATTTTATAAAATGACTCCACACTAGACGGTGACTAAATGCGGATTTCCCCATATTTCTACGGGATCGAGAACTACTCGTATGACACAGCTATTTTCATATATAATACACTTCCATCTGTTTCTATATCGCTTCTTCTAAGTAATATTCTTTTCAATAGTTTTGATTTGAATTTGTAGTAATAGTTTTGAGATCGTTAATTATTCACCATTGACGTGAAATCAAGTTGTACAGGATACTTTTAGATAGCTTTTGTTTTGATATACAATGCATAATGATGGCCTTTAAAATCAATTTAAAAAGTATATTTTTTATCTTAATATTGTATATAAAACACAAAAATAGTTTCTTCCTATGTTCGTTGTAAAAGTTGAAACCACCCATCGATCTTCCCCAAAGCGGTTCAATTTGGAAGACAATAAGGCAAAGATAGATTTAAACCTAAACTCACTCATTTATGAGATCCCCAAAGTTGCTCACGATTCAATTGAAATTTAGTAAGGTCTCTTAAGATATGCCTATGTAGATCTGCAGTATTGTATAAAGAAAAGAAAAAACCATATTATTACCTGTAATTCCAGTTCATGATCCAAATTCTCTATATATTGCGCCAAATAATCATAAGCTATCGTAATTTTTTTTATTTCATTCGTCATGTACTTATTAATATTCATATCAACAGTATTTACTAAGATGTACATATTCTTAGACTCAACACATTGCTTAATACATTTCATTCTACAATATATGGCCTCAAATACTAGAAGGTTTGTTACTGATGTTACGAAATTGGCTAACAAACACACTAAAACCATGTAAAACAAAACTTTTTCATCCAATGCATTAGGCGTTGTTATCAGTATATAAGTACGATATGATAGCATTATGAAAAGGGTACCTAATTTCAAGTATGAAATTGGACAGTGTTTTATTTGTAATAAATTTCTTGATATTACTTCAAGACGACATAACTTCCCTACATAATTCCCTTTGAAGAACAATGATAGTATGCAGTTTAAAACAGTTTCGTATATAATATAGGTGACAGAGTCACGAGATTTTGGACTACTGTTACTGGTCAAATAGACGTAAATAACAAACCATATTACAGTTATACAGTAAGTACGTAAAAGAAACGAGACCAATTTTGAACTTCCTCTAAAGTAATATTGCCCAGTTAGAAGACGAATATACGATAGAATTTTTAAAAATAAAGGAAAATTCTTCACTAACATTTTTGTATTGGTCTAACGGATTCTATAACGCGTATGTCACAATTCTAATTATGTTTGAAAACTTATTTATTATGCGACTACAATGTTGAAGATTGTTGATAATCTATACTAATAAAATTGTAAGAGTCCGTCTGACGCGACAATATAAAACCATTTTGTAATAAAAATAAGTAATATTTACCAAAATACCAGACCATTTCTACCACGGATCGCTTACCTTTAGTCTGGTGCAAGTACTGACCGGACATGGATGTTTCGGAAAGTACTTGCATCAGAGAGCACGACGGGAAGAGTTCTTTATCTGCCATCAGTGTAGTGCGCCTGTCGATACGGTGGCCCACACTGTGGCAGAATGTCCAGCTTGGGGATGAAAGCGACATCCTCTGGTGTCCCTTATCGGAGCGGATCTCTCACTGCCAAGTATAGTGGGCGCCATGCTTGAGATAGGATGGAATGCAGATGCCTCATTCTGCGAAGCCTTCATTTCTTTGAAGAAGGGAATGCAGCGTGTACAAGAAGCTGCAGCAGATGCTGGTCTCCTAAGGAGGAGGAAGGTGGGTGGCAGGAGGCGTCTTAAGAACGCCTCTTGTGTCCTCCTTGAACATTCTCAGTCGTTTCATCCGGGAGTGTCAGAGTGAATGCGCATAAGAGCCTCTGATACTCCCAATTCAGAGTGAGAAGGGTGTCGCTGGGTTTAAGTGGGTGGGTGGTCTTGCCGGTGATTTCCACACTCCCTGCCTCGTGGCAGCGGTGCGCAAATGCATTTCCCAGCGAAAACAAGACCATTTCTACCTCATCTAGTACAAACTTCCTTAACTCAATATTTAGATCAAAACTTTTATACTCTTCAAGGGTCCTTTCATTAGACGGTACCAAAATCAAAATATTTGAATCGTCAGTAGTCTGTCCGTTGGTAATAACATTACCACCTGTTCGGAAAGTTGATTCCGCCGAGAAGAAAGCGGCTATAAACGCAACGATTACTCCTTTAAACATAGTTTTTGTACGTTACAATATGTTTAGCTTTTATGTAATTTCTGGAATCAAGGCCAAACATCTTTGTCGCTTAAATAATCCTCAATATATGCTCATAATATGCTTTTTGTAATAGGACGTTTTCAACGTATTTCTTAACACTATGTGGAGGCAATTTCAGAAGTGATTCGGGTATCTTTTTAAAAATGCGTATGCTGAAGTCTAAACATTCTTCACTCTAAATATGGCATTACAAGTTTGATTTTATTTCTGTATTAAAATTGTGTGTTTCGCTCCTTTTTCTGTTTAAATGAATATTATCACTGATATATAAAATTTTATTTAGTTTATTTAGAGACGGTACTGTGAGAATTAATATTTCTTTGAATTTTTCTCTTAAGGAAACGCGAGATCCCAGTTGATATATTGCACGTATTGCTCTTTTTTGTTACTGTGGACTTAACTTTCTTTAATGGACTGTCATCTATATGGATATTTTTACAGACTTCTTTTCCATATCGTATCGTATAATTGATAGCATATACGATAATTAATTAATAACATTTAAAACATATATTTAAAAAACTGCCCTATGGGTCTATTGGTCGACTTGTTCGGTTAAATACATGAAGCCCTAGATACGAGTCCCGTATCGAGTGAATTTTATTCTCGATATTGAGTTTTCCATGTGCTCCACCGCTGTGCTTCGGAGAGTACATTAAGACCTCGATCCTATACCTGACCTCTCTCCAGTCGTGTGAAGAAACAGTGTATTTTTATTCTTTGCCTGCCAACCCTCAATGGCATTGGAGCAACGTGGTGGTTTTATTCTCTAAAAACCCTTTCTCCTATGACTGAGAAGGCCTGTAATCAGAAGTGGGACAGTAATGGACTACTACCAACCGTCAGGTATTTACGTTAGTAAATAATACATTTATATAAAGATCTGTCCTAAAATTATCAAAGCCATCACACATCAAGTGTCGATACAATTAAATAAAAATGTATTTGAACTTCATTGGGTGAATTAAAAAGTGTATTATTAATGTTTGAAAATTTGAACAAGATATTTAAGAAGAGTGGGACAGTAGGAATTGATTAATAATTACGATCTATCTAATCACCGAGTTTATCTACTAAAATTAGATCATATTTTCCCCAGTAGATAACTTGTTTCGGTTCAGACGCCTCGGGTTAGATTTCCGGCAAGGCAAATTTACAAAATTATATTTTCTAATTTGTTATGATCTGGAGTAATGGGAGGCTTTGGCCGTGGCTTATTACTGCCTTGCCAGCTAAGACTACCGCCAAGCACAGAAATGCGTTTCACCACGATGTCGTTCTAAATCCATGAGGTAAACTACCTATTACCAGGTTGGTGCGTTTTCTTCTGTATCTTCTGAGACTGTATCATTACATACCATCACGTAAGACTTCACTTGTCAGTAATAAGAAAAATGCGCTCTGATACAATCCTTTGTAGAAACCATTAAGAGGCAAATTACATTTTTCGAGGTTACTTTTTTGGTTATCCACTATAATAAAAAAAAGACTTGCTCCGTGCCCTACAATATATTTACCCCATTTTAATGGGTGAAGGCCTCCTCCAAAGACGGCCATTTATTTCTGTCCCAGGGTTCTTTATAAATGACGATATAATCTAACACTAGTGCACCATGTTAGATTGTATCATCATTTATAATCAGGTGAGATTACAATCATACACAATTTTTATTTACAAACAAACGAATGTACTGACAAACAATTATTTATAGATAAAACTACAAATGTTACTTTTATTAAGTGTCTTTTGAATAAAGCGTGTTATATTTTATTCATTGCGTCCTCGTCACGAATTACATATAAGATTACTTATGTCCGCAACTACTATTTTAACTTAATTATTTCTGTAACTAACTACAATTTTAAAATAGTTTATATACAGGTGGTGTACAAATTACTTTAAAATTGTAGTATTCATATTTCCATCTTTGTTGTATGAAAGTGTTATTTATAGGATTTGTAATGAAAGTGTATTGATTTGTAAATATTATTCTTATTGCTACCACGTATAAACTAATAGAAGAATGTTTTTTTTTTAACGAAAGCAAAGTACAATAGTAAAAAATCAACTCCTAATCTATCTAGTAGGAACTTCTATTTATTACAAAGAGATCTGTAAAGCCTTTGCGTGATCTTGCAATAAATTAAAATTTCAACAATTCTTTATTCAATTAGGCTTTTACAGCTATTTTGAATCTTCAAATATAGTATTCCATATATTATTTCAATGTGCGACTGATGATGATATACTCGTACGTATGAATAGATGGTACTATATATTTTTTCGCAAATACCAATATTAACGAATTAATATTTGGAAAACCTGGAAGTTTCACATAAAAGTACAAGTTCTTAAAAAACTAGAAAATTTTGCCGTGTATTTTAAAAACAGCGAGCTGTCTCCGGTTACATCACCGTGGCTTCATGGTAATAAAAGGAAATCGTTTATTTATTTTTTATTTCATTCTTGAACCAAAACAAAGTTCATCAAAATCTGGTCTGCTGTTCAAAGGAAGATCAGTTACATACAATTTACAATAAAGTAAAATAATGCCCCTGTATTGTCTTAACATATACAAGTGTAAAAATAACCTATCTAAATTTCTTCAGACTTTGAGCTATGAGGAGACTGAGGAATTACTCATCTGTTAACCTTCGTGTACCCACACACAGTCTTTCATTAGCGGACGCATACACACACTAACTTTCATAAACAGACACACACGCGAACGCACGCACACTCACACTCACATAGACACATACAATCACGTAGTAACATACACATAGTATTGCCATCCAATGAAATGTCGATGAACTTTTCAGTTGCCGTAACACAGGTCTCCTAACGCGGCTTCAATATATTGTATGGTTGGAGGTTGGGTACCCTATGCGCAGATAGTTAAGAAATAATATATGTATCCTTTTATTGTGTGTTTTTAAATAAATATACAGATATTTTGTGACTTTGATGGATGTATCCATCTCAGTGTCAAAATATAGTGGTACGGATGATATACAATATATAAAGATTAATCTTAATCCCGTAAGAATGTAATATTTTACCTGAACCCACGAAAAAATCATCAAAATTGGTCCTAACGTTTAGGATTGCTGATTTTTTTTATTTGCATCAACATTTTATACTAGCAATGCCCCGCGGTTTCACCCGCGTGTATACCGATCTCGTGGCAGTGGAAAGTCTACTAAGTCGGACTGTAGATTTATTTTCATTGACATAAAAGTTTTATTTCACTTCAGTTGGAATTACTTCCTTTCAGATTATTAGATGGACACTTACATTCATAATCTAATCAATATACAGATTTTACTTTAGAAGGATCCAACTAATTTCTTTCAAATTTTTAAATTCGCAACATCATTTAAGTACATACATTAGTCAATTTAAAAATACTCTACAGGTATTGAAAGAATTTGATAAATCGGTCCAGAAATTTTTAGCTTGATTATTATGAATGGTTAACAATAAAAACTTTCTTTTATAATATTAGAGAAAGGATTTTTTTAAGAAACTAATATAGCCTATGTCGCTCAGTGATAATGGAACTTTCTAATGGTGAAAAAAATTTTTGAAATAAATCCAGTAGTTTTTGTGTGAAAACGTTACAAACATACATGATATTTAAAAAAACAGATTTATTTAAAATGTATTCAATGTAAATGCTGCATAATGTGTACTAGTTCTTACAGAACGACTTACGTTACAAAGACCTAGCTGGCGCAGTGGTGCGAGTAGCCGCTTGACGAGCACAGCGGTTTGATCCCAGGTAGTGCGAATATAGGAAATTGCATTTTCTAATTTGTCTGAGTCTGGAACGGTGGGAGGATTCAGCTGGGGCTAGTAAAAACCCTACCAGTAAATACCAAAGAGATTTGTGAACCAGTACGATGCTGTGTGGAAAACATAAGAGGTAAATTTCCTCTTAACAGATTACTTCCATCTTAGATAGTAACATCACTTGCCATCAGGTGTGATCACTGTCAAATGCTAACCTGTCAGCAATAGTAAAAATGTGTATTAAAATGTAATATATGCATATTATAAGCTTACATGCATTTGGAAAAACAAAATGATTTGTTACAGATACAACGTCAAAATAGGCATCTTATTTAGAGCTTTATAATGTGCGAAGATAATATCCTTTAAGCCCTCGTAGTTAATTTACTTAGAAACTAATACTCAAATAATAGAAACGAGCAGTTGAAATGTTAGTACGTATGTCACACACAGTTAATTTTATGCAAGGACACGCTCTATCAGAGTTTTGTTTGCATGCACCTACTGTTATACATGGTAGTTTACTTTTCGAAATCATTATATAGATGATAGAATATAACAACGATAGAAAGCAAGGACGTAGTAACTCGCAAAACCAAAAGTGTTCATTAGAAAAGAAAAAAACTCATCCTAATATTTTATGGCGCTATATTTATACTTTGATGCTAAACAGATTCAATATGAAATAAACTTTTTAAAGGTTTGTGAAAAATAATATCTTGCGAGTCACTACGTGTTTGTTTTCTACCATCGATATAACTGCTGTAAGTGAATACTAATAACATAATCCGAAATTTGAGTCAAGTCTTTATTCATTAACAATCGGTATTGGCAATACCTTATTATATATAGCTTATTCTCAAAAAGCTCTTCTTTAATTGTGAAGTTAGACTTCCTAAGCAAACTGAAAAAATATTTTTGATCCTTATCGAACCTATTTAAATAGTGACAGCCTCAAAGTATATGTCAAAGTATAGTGGTATAGATGATTTTATGATTCTCGTAAGAATGGACTATTTTTGCATTTACTTGCACACACAAAAAAAGTTGCATGCGTACAAAGTACCCATACAAATTTATTCTTTGGCTAACTTAAGTTTTAGGTCTTGTTTATATTTATACAAATCTAAAACTTTAGGTTTCCGAAACTTAGAGGGAAGGAAAAAGGAAGATATGTTAGGAACTTAATGAATTGAATTGCCATTAAAATATTAACCTTCAAACGACTTAAGTTAATTATAAATTTTCCAGAAAGTCTTTTGGTAAACAGAAATTACCAATGAAAAATATGGTAGAATGTGTCTACAATAAATACAATCCATATAGATACGATAAAAGAAATGCGCATGAAACTGACGCATAGCGTGGCGAAGTGTCGTCACGTCACCTCTCTTCACACTCTCTCTCCACATCTACCTATAGAGATACAAAGCTATGTATACTATTTTTAGAGTCGCTCACTTTGCAGGTTAAGTAATACTATTCTCAGATTCGTGATTATAATATTACATACTTTGAATGAGTTAAAACACAATACAAACTAAGAAACGTCAGTAGGCGAATATTGCTTCATTCTCCTGTGCTACCCTTCTTATACCGAACGTCCCATTCAAAAATAATAAGTCCACCAATCACAGTCGTCGTGAAAACGACGACTTCTTCAATTTGAGAATTTCCGGTATTGCGATAAACCGGATGTAGTGCATGTAAACATTTCACTGATATAATTATAAAGACCTCAGCATAATAAACAAATATAGTAATTTAATAGCAACCCACAAATAAAACAATTATGATTGCTAACACTAAACACGTTTATATATATATAAAAATTTAGGGTGTGTGTATATGTATAATGCCTTGAAATATTTAATTAAAAATCTTCCATAAGTACATTTTTTACTTATTTTGATCACACCGACGTTCCAAAGAGGGAGTCGGTAATGATTTAATAAAACTCTCAACTTTAGTGAAACAGCGACTCTTTGTTTAATAAACCTTACAAGAAATCCCTTATTCAATAGTCTACCTGTTTTAAAGTCTTAACTAATTTAATATTTCTCTGGAATAAAGAACAAAGCAAAATGACATCGGTATAACAGTTTTGCTTCACCATCGCGCTCGGTGGCAATTTTTGCATAATTGTATGCAATATTAAAAAAGTATCGATACTTATTTATGAGAGTAATACTGCTGTAGCAATATCTAATATGTCAATTGGTTATTGCTTCTTCAGCAGTATTTAAGACTTAAAGCTTACTTTACTGGATGGATAGACTCGTGGCTAGACAAGTGTATTATTATGAAAAGTGATCTTATCCAGAAAATACTTTTCAGTGACGAAAACCCCGCATATCTATTGTATATACACTAGAGGGTGTATATACTATATATATAGTTACAAGGCCTAGATGGTGCAATGTTGTGAGTACTCGCTTCGCTAGTATAGGTTCTGCCTTCCATTTCCGACAGGGCATACTAGGAAAATACATTTTCTAATTTGAGTAAGCCTAGAACGGTACGAGGCTTCGGCCATGGCTGAATACCATCCTATTATTAAGACGTGCTGTAAAAAAATCTTCGTTACATTACGATACTTTGTAGAAACCACAAGAGATAGATTACTTATTACTAGGTTAATGCGCTTTCGTATTAGACTGTATTATCACTTACCATCAAGTGTGATTAAAGTCAAGCGTTAAACTGTCAACAACAAAAAAAAAGTGCGAGCGTACAAAGTGCACATGTCAGAAGTGAAACTTCTTTGGCGAACTAATTTTTAAGTCTACAAATAAAAAGAATGATATATAAGGAATTTATTGAATTTTATTCTCATTAAAATATTAAAAATGTCGAAAGTTAATACTAATAATCTATTGATAATAAACTAAAAACCTAATATCACGAATTGTAAATAAAAGCCACGTGTTTCTAGTAAATATTAGAAATTATTGATTAAATGTTGTTTTTGAGTTAAAAATTTTAGAAAAGAAATATTATGAAATATTTTTATATCATATTTTATAAAAAATAGTACGTTAAATTATTAAATGACGAGTGGCAAATTAAAACGCCACATGTTATTTGTAAATATTAAAACTACCTAACCTTTAAGCGAATTAGCATAAAAAACGCTGTACATCTTCGTGATGCCAATCACGCGTTTCATCCGTAAAAAAATTACCCTCATGCTCTCAAAGAAGTTTCACTTGACTTGCCAATATACATTGAAGCAAGTCCATGTTCCTAACCCCTTCTCTAACAAATGGGGAAGCTTGTAATCATCAATGGGACGTCAATAGCCTATTAACTTTGGATGGGAGAAAATTTTTAGCAGAAAAAATTTTACATTATAAGATTTTTCTGCCTGTTCCATAAAGAAAAGTAACATAGGGGTGGTTTTTTCTAGGTAATGTTCTGTCTTCGTATGCTCGTTCCCACATATCGGTTTAAAGACATTTATTTATTTTCTCAACAAAGAACACATAAAGTTCACTTAAGGTGAGAATTTTACATGATTTTAAATTTTGTTTGGAATTTTACAAGTTTTACAAGCGCCGAACACATTATGTTGGGGCCAGTGCCCTGTACAGGTAGGAGGGAGTCCTGGCTTCCCGTTTGGATCGTAATAAAACGAGCGTGGACTGTATAAATGATTTATGACGATAAACACGTACAAGTATGGTTAATATAACAATGTAAAAAGCGAAAAGGTGCGCGTTCGGTCGACTCGTGCGTCGAAAGCCGAATGTGTGGCGTGATGTGGACGCGATGCCCCTGTCGGCGCGCAGTAACGCTGAGGTGCGGGGTCGCGGGGCGCACTGAAGCTAGCGCGCGCCCGTGTCTTGTCCATACTCCCGGCGTTGAAGTAGTGACTTCAATATGAAGGTAAATAGGGGGCATGTATGGCGCCTCCTCCTCAAGCGATCTTCTTCTTCGATGCGATGTCTACTCCGGCAGCATATGAAGAATCTGCCCGAGTAGCTGTTTGGTGGACTGGACTTGTCTTGAATGACGACAAGCGTCCCTTGTAGAAGACTGTTGAAGCACAGTAAATGTAGTGATGTATCACGTAAAAAGAAGAGTTTTGGCAGTTGTAGTTCGAGGATGTGCAATCGTAAGGTATCGCCCGATAAGGATAGGACTAAGTGGTATAAGATAAAGGAATTAAATGGAAAAGGGATATTGCATTGACTTGAAATCATAAAACAGTTGGTAATGTAACCTAAGCGTTAAATATAATAAAATGATGTAGGAGGAGATCAAAGAAAGATGAGTACTTTCCCGATCGTGTTTGCTGGCATAACCTGCCTGTGAGTTTTCAGAGAATTCGTTAATTTATGGTATGAGGCCAGCCCTAGATGCCAAACAAACATAGAAACGCAAGATTGTGTATCATCACTGGCCCGGTATATAGATAGTTGTATGTGACCAGTAATAATAGATAGTAAATAAATGTAAAAAAAGTTTAAGATAGATAATAAATAAGTATGAAACATAGCATAATGGATTTGTTAGTTTTGATTTATTTATGTTACGGAAAAGTTAATGAATTTGATGTGATCAAAATTTTAAACCTCGTGAAGCGAGGTCTGCCGAGTTTTCTTTTAAAAGGAGCTGGACGCCTTTTGCCATTAAAAATACTTCCTATATCTCGGAAAGGTTGAGCGAAATTGAATGGTTTTATATAATTTTTAGATGAGATTTTAGAAATATTAAGTGATCCTTTAAGATATCGTGAAATATTTATGAATTGATAACCGGATTTATGTTTCGGATTATATATGTGTTCAGACAGCAGAAAAGAAGAGGTATTAGGCAAAGTTATGCAATCTGTGGCTGTTTTGTAGTCACCTATGGAAGACTCCAATGTAAGAGAGCGAAGGCGTGAACTACAAAAAGCTTGATTGGTATTACCCAATATCGTATAATTTACTGGATGTGCATGGAGTGAGGTAACATAATCACTTGACGTCGGTGTGAGAGTGTGTTCAGTATGCAACAAGTTTGAGGAATCTCTATAATCGGGCCAGTGCTGACTGACATCATTAAAATAGTCTGGTTTGGAAAATTCAACAACCTTACTTTTCTGTGAATGTAAAGGTTCATCAGAGCATACCGGAACCTCGGAGCTAGGAGAAGGAAGAGACGGCTTGCCATTCATCTGGAGCAGTGCACGAGCAGCAGACACTAGCGAGTAATACAGTGCTTCGAAAGCTTCTCTTTCCATTAGCTCGACGTCTAATGTTTCCGATAACTCCTCCAATTGAGTCTGGAAATTTTCAAAGTCATCGAATAAATTTTCTACTTTGTCTAATCGCAACTGAAGCTCGATTTGTGTTTGCAATTTTTTAAGTGGATCACTAGTTTTAAGCGATTCTAAGTATGTGCCAAACCTTGTAAGCTTTCCTTTCACAACAGTTCGTCTCTTTATTAAAAGTGTTATTTGTTTTTCTGACATTGTAATTTTATAATTTAGCAAAGATTATTTAAAAGCAGCTAAAGATTATGTAAATTTGAAGAAGAAGAAGTTAAGTAATTTTAAAAAGAAATATTTAAGCACCGTACAAATTTTAATAGCAATCGTCATCAGTAGCGTTCTGTTTATTAACTGGCAAAAGAGTGGAAGCAATAGTTAAAGGCACTAATAGAAGTATTTGCTATTAAAAAAGCATCAGGCGTTTTCAAAATTTTAATAAAAAGATTCACAAGTGTTTTGTCTACGTACCGACCTGAAAAAAAGTAAAAACAAAATTTTATGCGAAGGTTTATAATTTTACACGTTTACGATTTTAAGAAATATATTAGCAATTGTTTAATGTTAAATTTAATTATGTGAATGCCGGAATGACAATTATTGTGATTAAATATATAGAAGAATGAAGAATGATTGTAATTAACTGTATGCAAAGACTAAATTATAAGAATTAAAAAGAATTAAAGCTAAAATTATGAATAATGAGTTTGTAAATAATTAGTAAACACTACACTCGTCAATGCAATATGGGATGAAGTGGAAATTATGATTATGGTATGATTTAAAATGGAGAAAGAAAGGATGGAACGATCTCACGGTTTTGTTGCACAATCCTGTTGCGACGACCGCGTGTTCAAATCTCGTGGTTCTTCTTCTATGGCGAAATATTCTCGGCGTAGTAGGACCATATGACGGGATCACTGTCCCGTAAACTGAGGGATTCTTGACTGCCCGTATGGATTATATAAATGCCGATTTACTCGTAAATATGTAAAAGCGAAAAAGTGCGTCCGGTCGACTCTTGCGTCGAAAGCCGAATGTATGGCGTGATGTGGACGCGATGCCCCTGTCGGCGCGCAGTAACGCTGAGGTGCGGGGTCGCGGGGCGCACTGAAGCTAGCGCGCGCCCGTGTCTTGTCCACATTACATTTTAAGAAAAGAAAGTTACATCAAAAATGAGAAAGAAGCTCACAAAAAAAGAACATAATTTACAATAAAAAGACAAAAAAGAAATACGTAATAACAAATTATGCTAGGATAGGTATAAGAACTAATGTTAAGGTGAGACTCCACTGAACTTCTCGCGCACATATTCACTAGTTTTTTTTAAATTCATGTATACTTTCACTGTTTACGACCGAATGTGGTAATTCATTGTAGATTCGTACACCTTCAAATAATATGTTTTTGGTCCCATAGTTGGTTCTGGGTGCTATATATATCTGTTATAAATACATTTTATTAGAATCATCTCATATTATATTAGGTTGTCATTTTACCCAGAAGGAGGCATCATTAGAATAGCGGCCTTATAAAATCTAATTGAATTTCAACATAGCTTTAAATAATTTGAAATACACAAAAAACAATAATTGATTAAGGAAATAATTTCCGAATCTTTATAAAAGTTACGCATTAACCTAAACGGTTTTTGCATTACACATACGCCTCCGGCATAAGGGACGACTTTGTTTACCATAAATCATTATGTTCCCTTTACCTTAAAATATTCAGAACGCATATGCTCCGTTGATGTTAAAAATGAAAATTTTTGTGTAATAGACAACCGCCTTGGGGTGCCAAATGAAAAGTCACGTATACGCTCACATTTAGCCCTTTTACGTTATTTCAACATGTTAACTGGTAGAATATTCTATATTAAAAATATGCTTTTTCACGTACGCATTAAGAAAAGTCTATACAGTCTGGGGTCATCTATATAAGTTTTTCCTTTTTTGATACAGTTTAGACGGTATAGTTTATTAAAATATCGAAATTCAATAATAAAGACAAAATACAAAAGATACTTTATTTCAATGTTTATGTACATTCATTAAATATTCATTTGTAATATATTTAAATAGTTACATATCTTACAATTACAATAAATTAAACAACATTATCCTTTAATTTGTTTTGATCCAATGTTTGTATATGTAATTAGCGATGCCCGCGGTTTCACCTGCTTAGATACCGATCTTGTAAGTGGAGAATCTACTAAGGCGGACTGTTCGAATTCATATACATTTTCTTTATTTCGACATTTTTCAATTCGTTGTATCTTTATGTATATCTAGATATCTATATCTTTTGTAGAGAATGTCCGATTATAATAATTTAAACAGTATTTTACAGATATTGAAACGGTTCTTTAATGAAATATTTAATACGATAAGAATTAAAACAGAATGTCGGCCCTTTTATTTACTGCTAAAATGTAGTTATCCAAGCATAACTACAGTAGTTAGGCATATGGCATCAAGGATTTTTTTGTAGATATTAATATGTTCTATAATATCGTAGAACATTTTTTATTCTGTCATCAATAGTTTCTGCATGCGATGACAAATTTTTTGGTTCACACTTTGGATTACATTAATGAATTTTTATTAGGGATCTCCATTTTTTTGAGAAAGTAATATAGCCTATGTCGTTTAGTGAAAATGTAGTTTTCTAATGGTGAAAAATTTTTGAAATCGGTGTTGGACTTTTTGTGTGAAAACGTTAGAAACAAACATATAAAAACACAAATGTTTCCTCTTTATAATATTAGTTCAGATATGCATTGGTCTAGTGGCCAGCTTGCTTAGCTTTACACATAAGATCCTGAGTTCGATTTCCGGGACTGGTGAATTCAAATTTGATATTGAGTTTTCTATTAAGAAACTCTTAGTATTTTTTGATCATCTATCCTACCTCATCTATCATATTATCATATATCTATCATACCTCATCTACCTATCATGAATCTTACTAAATTTATTTAAATCTCTTAAGTTTTATTTTCTCACTCGTTTTAGAACGTACTATTTACACGATTTCATTTTGATCAAAATATATCTACAAATTGACGGTTAGTTGGGATTGAATAATTATTTGTTACATAATAATTGGGCCATATGTAAGCGAATTTATCCTTGTGTTTTTCTTCTGCTCTTCTCCAAAATTATATCTAAGAATATTATCTCTTTACAACGATTTATCATGAATTAACATTGCTAGAAAATACTAAGTCAGAATTGTGATATATCCAGCCGTAATGTGGTCCAACATCTGTGTAGACGACATAAAACTTGGTGTCACAGAAAGTGTCACCTGTCATCAGGCCACATTTCGACAAGGTTCCTCTTAAAAACCAGCTGATTTTATGATCCGGTTGCATAGTTGGCATGTATAGACCACCTCCACTATCCCCATTCCTGGGGTTCATTCCTGTTAAAATATTATATTCAATTTATTTCAGATCATTGAAGAGGTCGGTCTCTAGAATGGGAGGGGGAAGGGTTAGGAAATTTTATGTATAATATTTCTTGCATTATCGAATGACATTCATTATGAAACGATTTATTTCAAATATTTTTTGCTCATATCGTTAACATAATTTCATAGATATAGTATTAATAAGAAAGGAATTTTTTGTGTTTTATAAGTGATATCACGAAGTTGCTAGATAGTTTAACTATATATGCATTAAACATCCGTAAAATACCTATATATTTTCTTACGATAAGCCTATGTTTATCATCAACTTCCTTATGTTTGTATTCGCTAATATTGATAAATGTTCGTAGAACAATACATTTATATTTAAGAGAGCTTTTGTACATCTACTTTTTATTTCGAAGTTCGTACGTTGTTATTAAAAATTACGTTTTGTGAAGTATAAATATCAGTCAATAACTATGGGTTTGTATATTGCACTGATTCGGGTTGAGTCCCACGCAATATTTGAATACAAAAGGGAACATTATTGCTGTATTTCATTGCGTGAGTGACGTACCCTAAAGTCTAAAGATATAAGAAACTATTATGGACAGTAATCCTTTGATAAAAACACATAGCAGAATTGGAAGAATAGTAATAAAATTTAAAGGAACTAATTTTTTTGATACGATTTTTAACACAAAATATACACTACTTTTGATTCTACTTTGTCTTTTAAAATATATGAAAGCTTTGGATAGTTGGACTAATTATCCAAAGCAGCGACATACTGTTCCCATAGCTTTTGCAACAGAAAACCGAACGCTGGATATGATTTTTATAATAAAAGTCACTTACCAGCATCAGGACCAAATCCGGCACAGAAAGTGAACTCGTTCAGCAATTTTTTATATAAATGAGGAGCAAGGTCTATACAAGTGGTGTCATTTTGAATCAAGGTGTTAGTAGTTCTGAGAGTATTCGATAGTACATCTTGTTCTGTAGTACCAAATCCAGTTATCTAAAATGATACAAAAAAAAATTGAATTATTTATCCATTCTGCATATGTTTTTTAATGGTGCCCAAAAACATGTTATTGGCACAAAAGATAATACAGTAATAAAATATTTATCTTCTACAAATCGTCTTTCAAAAATAGGATTTTTTCTTTATGTTAATAAAATGCTTTATTATTTAAGCACGCAAGTTTAAAATATTTTATTAAAATCAAAGATATAGTACAGAATTCTTTTTTAAATAAATCGAGTTTTCAGGGTAGGTTCCACTCCTAAGATTCTCATTACAAAAAGAAACTTACAGGGATGATTGTTACTCATAATTCCTAAATTTTGTTTGTAGGAAAATATCGCGTGGGAATCTGTATAGCATCGTATCCCGTGAACAATTCTGGAGGACCTGTATACCCTCATCAGCAGTAGTGGGACGTTAATAGGCTGCTATTTAGTTTTGGCTTTTAAAATAAATATATTCGTATTCATAAATAAATTCAGGTGGTAATTAATCACCAATGCCTCTGTTTACTAACTTGCTAAAATAACAAACACTTGTGAAATAAATTTGAACGATCTGAATGAATTTCGCATTTCAGAAATTCAAAATACATAAGTTTAACATATTTGGTTAAAGTTATTTCCATAATGTTATGAAAATTTGTATTCCAGGGTAGAGATTATTTAAATGAACACTAACCACAGCGTGCTTGCCAAAAAGCGCACTTTTGTCGTACGCTGGACCCCATATACAAATGGGTTGGACGTATTCAGTATACCGTAGTTTATTTACTACCACAATAGCGAGGTCTGAGGTAGCGAGGTCCTTGTCGTAGTCGGGATGTAGAATTACTCTTTGCGCCTGCAATTCAAACCAGTATAAAAGACGGATTAATACAGACCGAGCCTTCATCGCATGGTTCAGAGAATGTGTGATATAGGAACATTGTAGAGAAAATGTTTAGACTAATGAAAATATTTATATAAGGTGGGTGAACTGCATTGAATGACATAAACTCAACCTTTTACAATGCTTTTCGACGTTCGCGGTGACGTATTAATTTTACTCAGATGCTGCTAGTTTAAAAGCAATGTCTCACTTGCGTAATGGTGGGAGTACTAACATCCTTACTAGAACTCCTGGTTTCGATACCCAGCAGGATAAATTAAGGTAATTTTGTGCTTTCTATTCTTTTTCGCTGGGAAATGCATTTACGCACTAACCCCGCCCCGTAGTTCAGAAGTGCGGGACTCTACGACGTAGGAGAACTCGCAATACCCACTAAAACCCAGCGGAATCCGCTTCATTCGTGAGTGAAATAGAATAGAATATACTTTATTGTACACCACAAACATTATACAAATAATACATGAAACAAAACTTAGCGAGTAGTACAAATAGGCGACCTTATCGCTTATTACCGATTTCTACCAGGCAACCTTAGGGTTAGGGAGATTATTTGAAGTAAGAAGGGTAGGTGGTGTTCGTTAATACACATACATAAAAATAATTCTACATACTAATACATATACGTTTACATACATAAAATCCGCACAATATATAGATTATAAATCAATACATAATATATATATTAAATAAATAAAACCAAGTACAAATAGTCGTCGTCACACAAAACATAAAGAAAGGTAGTGATTCTTTACTTGTTTCTTGAATATGTCCAATGACTTAGATTCTCTTATACTCAGAGATAACTCGTTCCATAATTTTATAGCCTGAACCATGTAAGATTCCCCATAGAACTTTGTTGTATGCGGTATGGACCTAAGTTTCAGGTCACGAGAGGGTCTTAAATATCGTCCATCAGAATCGTAAAATTCAAATTTAAATACCAGAGGATCAGCTTGCGCATTCTAACCTAGTTTCTTGGACGAGTTCGACTGAGGATTCATGGAAGCGGGAGTAGGTGCGCAAACATGTGCCGCATAATATCCCGACTTATACAGCGGTGACATGGGGCATCTATGCATTCTCTCGTTCGCGTGCCTCCTTTAGCGAGACTACAGTCTCGCAGAAGAAGGCCATACCCGCCCAACACCTTTCACTGAAGAGCATTGCGTCTACAATGCTCCGCAGGCTGAGGTACTAAATCTGCGCATTCTCCCACAGTGTGGTTTGCTGAGTCAATAGCTGCACCACACTCATGGCAGTTGGGCGACTCCTTTCGGCCGATTTGGTGCAAGAACTTTCTGAGGCAACCATGCCCTGTCAGATTCTGCACCAGTGTGTAAGAAAGCGTCCCATGCCCCTTAGTGAGCCATTGGTCGAATGGACGAATCGCTTCCACTGTGGCCACGCCCGCCACTGGGGACCGAGGTCCTCCTTCCACTTCTGAATCAGATCTTAGTCGGCTAGAGCCCCGATCCTACGGACCTCATCGGCATCAGGCTGCAGGCCTTGAACCCTCGCAGCTGCCCTGTGCCGATGGACAGCCGCAAGGACCTCCACCCGTAGCTCCCACGGAGGATCGCCAGCCAGAAGAGTCAGTACTAGTAAGTACTATATGAGTTTCTACCTTAACACATTAGATTGTGTCACCACTTACCTTTGAGATCATATGCAAACGGTTACACTGTGTGTAATAAAAAATATTGATTTTGTAGACTTACTCGTCGAGTTTGTCTTCCAGGTTGGATCGCGTCTCGGAGGATAGCCACACCAGCTTCTACTATAATCCTCTTTGTCTCCACCAAAGTATCGTTTAAAAATACGCAATGACCAGCTTAAATTTGAATAAAAAAATGATATGCATTAAAGATAATATACTATCGCAATGATACTTAAAAGATAAAAGAATTAAATATAGAATCCGTAAAGCGAGTAATATGGATATTCAAAAAGATACATTTACATTTGTAATCATCCAATACGACATTTTTCATAAATTAGTTCAGGAACACAGAAAAATCCTGAGTAGCCCATATTTTCTTGTGTCATTGTCATTGGTTGATTTATACACTTATTTTATTTTTAAATAGCTCTCCTGTAGAGTTATCGTTTTAGATAAAGTCACTAGTCTTCAAAATCAGCGAAAAGTTTATTCATAACTGACTTGGATATTTCGTATTGGGATTTTCAAAACATCACCAAGTTACCAAGATATCTAGCAAGGTTGTAAAGGAAGAAACGTCTTAGAACAAGGAAGTAATCGAACAGAATAGGGAAGCGCTCGTACCGGTTAGAATTGCAGTCCTAGATATTACATTTCCTCCGCACTGGTAGCTTGCTGATTTTGTAAAAGGCTTTTTAATCATTATGGCGACATGCCACGGCCAATCGCCGGCTTCAGATTCAGTTCTTAGAATGTTCAGTTCGGAATGATCGAGAGATCGTCGACCACAAATATGACGGTATTCATCGTCATCTGGCGGTGATGCATCCAAAGACTTTATAGTAGTTTTTGCCTAAAATAAAGTCCAAATTTTATCAAAAATTTTGACTGACTATTGCAAATTCTGTGGAATTGCAAGAGTCTCTGGCAGTATCATTGAATGCTTGGGATTTCGGTTATTTATCCAAGCAAAATAATACAACATCTTAATGATGCTACTTCACGCTTGATTCCTTAGTCGAGCCAAAACAAAGTGACTATTTTTAAGGGTTTTAAAAGAAAGGGAAGAGATTCTCAATTCGTCTATATTTTTTGTGCTTATCCATCTCAGTCTAATTATTTTAATAAATGATATCGACACTAAAAAGCAGAAACGGAGTAACTCGCAAATCGAATTTATTCAGCAGTACAGTTAAACTGTTATAAAAACAAAATCACTGCAGCGGCTGTAAACATTTTTAAACAATATTTTGCGGGGTAGGACATTTGTGATTTCTAATGTTTATATATTGAAATAATCTGACCTCTAAATATTATCCATATACGTAAATTGTTACACCGCAAGAAGTTCTAATTCTATATAAACCAAAAACAATATCTCAGTTTACAAAATCTAACGTTCTCACCTTAAGAATGTCATTGCACAGAACTACATGGTTAAGTGTGAAACTTTTCACAAGCGGTAATTGTCCTTCTTCAATATTAGTGTCATTAATTGCTGTGTAGATGTGATATTTCTGAGGTATCTCACACTTTGGTTTGAAAGTAAAGTTATGGTATCTATTGTTGATCGTTATTGAACTGTTGTGCGATACCTGAAAAGTAATCAAAGCTTATGAATATCTTACTGCCTCGAGATTCGCAGGAGAAAGGGTTTGAGTTTAGACCCACCACGCTATTATAGGTAGGCAGGCTATATATAGTCAAGTATTTTTTGTCGACCTATACGTTTATGAACTTTTAGTAATACGATATGTAAACAATTTATTGAAGTGAAACTTCTTTAGGTGTATGGGGTAAATTTTTTAAAGATGAAACGTGTGATTAGCATCACGAAGATGTGCAGCGTTGTTTACGCTAATTCGTTTGAAGGTTAAGTAGTTTTAATATTTACAAATAATATGTGACGTTTTAATTTGCCACTCGCCATTTAATATATTATTTATATTTTTAAATCTAAAATAAAAATATTTCATAAATTCTCCTTTCTGAATTAAAAAATCAAGAAAATTTTTATTCTTCATTTTATAAATTATTTCTATTCATTTTCGAAACTTTTAATATTTTAATGACAATTAAATTCCTAACATATCTACCTTTTCCCCTTTCTCTAAGCCTCGGAATTCTTAAGTTTTGGATTTGTATTAATATAAATAATACTTAAAAATTAATTTGCCAAAGAAGTTTCACTTCTGATGTGTATACATTGTACGCACGCACTATTATTTATAAAGAAAACTTTTTTTTATATATTAACCTGTGTGACATTTCTTGTGTAGGTATTTAGACGTATTCAAGGCTGATGTTTCGATCAATCGCTACAAAAACTTGAAAAATCGTGTAGACAATAAAAGAACGTGGGAGTGAATCAATAGCTCTTACTAAAACTAAACCAATTTATATTAAATTGTACTGATAATAACAAAAAATAGATACCTAATTGAGTTTGGACAGAGTACTTCTGAGAACAGGGCGCAAGGGAACACTTGTAACTTTAGATTCTAAGACAATCTTAAATATTGTATCACTATTGGAAACAATTGATGAAAATCTGCTATAAAAGCCTTTAATTTGAAAGCTAAAAGAATTAGCTATAAAAAGTAAAAGATTTAGTTATTATTATTACTTCAAAAAGGGGAACATGTAAAATAATAACATTTATTGACCTTCAAACTAATGCAGTTTGTACCGATTAGCTAAATAACATTTTCACTTACCCCATAAAGTGACATTTGTTTTTCGAAAACTATCTCGATTTCGACATATTGTAGATTTCTATACAATTCCAGATTTATTTCCGCACGCCACAATATATCTGTTATTTTGTCGAAATATATCACACCAAGTCCGCACGGTTGGTATCTTGTTAAAACTGGTCCCTTGAGCGCCATTGAATGCACTTGTAATACACATAGCGATAGAACTAAACAAAGGGTTTTCATATCGAAAATACACTAAAAGTTAAACGTTTCGTTACTTGCTTTAAAAAACTGAAATAACATTGAGATGGCACAAAATTTATAACACCGAAACGACCGCGTCTTTATCACACGAGAACTAATATACAGTATGTTTAAATGATTTACACAATTTCTTAATGAGTAAAATTCTATTAATTCATAAGAATGTCAACGTTTGAACATAATTGGCAAATATGAGCGGATCTCGTTCCTTTTAAATGAAAGTTTTCAGTGACTCATTAGGGACAGTCTGTGTGGTTGAACTTTTATTTGTGTGTAGTAAATATATGAATAAATTTGTTCGACTTGTCGGACTGTGATTTCAAATATATGCGAACGATGTTTTCTAATTTAACTGTATTTGTTTATATTTCTCTGATTTTAATCTCATATCGATTTGGAAGTTGTCGTATTAAGTAGTATTAAGTAAATAAAGGCCAGTGATAGATTATTAACATCCCACTGCTCGATTCTGGTCTTTTGCCTCACAAGGGAGAAGGTTTTCGGCGCAAAGAGCCATCATACTAGTCCGTTTGTGCCATGCGGGTTGTTTGGCGACTCAGAAGATGAGACCGCATTACCTCTTTTAATTTTCCTATACCTTTTAGATGAAACTCTTTTACAATAAGTTTTATCAAATACTCGTTTCTTCCTTTTTGCCCAAATCTTACTATTAGTTCACCCTCTCTCTACTTATTCAAATTTTCAAACGATAAATAAGTACTTTTTATTCTTTCTGTCATGTTAAATATATATTTTATCTATTAATTAATTAAATTCAATGAAATACAAATTCCGTGCAAATGACATCATGTTAGACTGTAGATAGTTGGATGACAACGCTGATAGCTCTGAAATCTTGGGATTTATTGAGTAATATAATTGGCAACACTTAAAAACACATGCAATACGAGGTAACTTTAACGAGTGGAACAATTGTGAGTATAGTCTTTCTAGCTGCTTAGTGGTGTATTTGTTTTAAAAAGAATGTTTATAGTACTAAATTGTATAAATTTAAATAGTGAAGTAATTATTAGTATATTGCCAGTTGTGTATATTTAAATAATGGAGAGAATAAAAGTTGTTAGTTAATATGGGTTGGTGTTTTTATAATAATTGGACTTATTTGTTTATTAATAAGGCTATTTAGGCTTATCTCTGATATTGACCTACATTTGTTACATTTTTGTTTTTAAATTTGATGTATTTTTTTAATACAAATTATACGCGAAGTTGCGGGTTTACTTCTGGTTTACTCGTGTAATTCATACTCGCGTTTATGAAGCTATAATTTTATAATACTTAGTCACAGTAACGTAACAAAGAATTTGGCAATCGCCCCTATAATAACACATGTGATCTAATTACCTACTAACTTAAGTTCATTGTGTGACACATGTGAAGGAAATTTGTAAAAAATGTACGACAATTTACATAGTGACTTTTATAAGAAAACAATTTTACGGATAATATATTTTTCGTTTTGTTATTAAAAACAAGTTGATAAATGTTATAATTTATGAAGTGTCATTTCGGTTATATAAGAATGTTAACGCTGTGAATTTGATTGATGATTGATGATTAATAATTATTTTACGTCTCCGTTTTTCAAATATTAGTTCACTCTCTCCTTACATATTATATTTTAAAACTGTTTAAAATTTTCAATCGCTAAGCAAGTTTTTAATCATCCATTCAAGTTCAAACTCGTTCTTTTTTTAATTTGTAGTAAATGTTACTTGATTTTTTTAAAAAATAATAATTAGTTTCCGAAAAATTTGAGGGCCATCTATTAAAAAGATAAAAGATCTCATTTAAAAGATTTCCTAATTTCTTTCTTAATACGTAATGGGGTTTATGAAGCTCGTGCTGGATGAATTAGTAGTTTTTCGTTGTTTATAAAATATAGATTCAATATAATGTACTCTGCTTTTCTTATTTTATTCTCATTTCACTTATTGCACTACGTAGTACATATTTAAATTTTTCTACTCCACAGTTTAGGAACAGACGTTTATTTATTAATTTAATTTGTATTTCTAGACTATAAGGTCCATTTACTTGTAATATTTTTTTGTTTAATAAATTTTAATATTTATAATTTATTTTATTTTATATTGCCTATGAATGTGCTTTTTTTTACTTTCTGCTTGATTGTGATCTCGCGTGATGGTAAGTGATGACACCGTTTAAGATAGAAGCACGTTAAGGTGGTTAAGGATAATTAACTTGTTATGGTTTCTATGGAACATTGTATTGGAACGTCAATTTTTTGCTTGACGGTCTATGCTGCTCGAGTGGTAAGTCATGACCGACACCTTCCACCAGATTAGACTTGGATAAATTAGAAAATAGAAAGAACCGAGGACCTATATAAGCAATGTGAGTATTCTATACCATTTCGCAATTATTTTTTGATTCAATCATGCAACAACCACTGAACAGGCTTGGCTGTCATTTGGCATACATAGTTAGCCGAAGGGGTACTTTATATAACTTAAACAATATGAAAAAACCTGGACGAATGTAATTATGTATAAGCGCTGTAAAATTCTCTCTCATATGAGTGAGGAGGCCTGGGCCCAGTGGGACGTTAATGAGGTGCTACTTACTTTAAGTAAGTACTGCGACTGTCTCATTGGTCTAGTGATTAGCATCTTTAAGCACACCGCCAACTTTTCAACTTCGGGTAATTACTGAGCAGAGCTAAATAGTACTGAGAGAACCCAGGGCCTCGTGTCTGTAGCCGAACCTGCTGACCACTAAAACAATTGTGTATATTTATTGTTTATCTAAGATTTATGGCATTTGTTAAGATCCATTTTAGAAGTCGACGCAGACGACCTCGTAGGCAAAAACTAGCCATCTTTGGTTCTCTTATACAATAATGTATTATATACGTCGGAGTGCAATAGTCTCTGGAACGCTGGCGCCATCTGTCTATCGGCGTGGGGCAAAGTCAATAGTGACAATCCGACGCGCGTCTCTCCAGTTCTTGGGTGAAAGTCCGCCAGAGCGGTCGACTATTAAAACTGTCGAATTCCTAGCTTTTATTATTAATATGTTTGTATAAATTGATATCGGGAACATTAAGTGATTGAACATTATAATCTGAGTTAATTAATAAAGTGTTTGATAGCCCCTACATTATCCACCGACGTCCACAGTATGGAAATTGAATTATGGATGCCATTAATGGCGATCTCGGCGGAAAACCCTACGCCCCTGTGCTTTATGCTCTCTTCTCTCTTATTTTCCGCAAATAAATAAATAGTTACTTATAGTTTTCAACAAAATTGCTACATATGTTGTAATCAAAATCTTGCTATCGAATATTTTATCAATATGTATATTGCCGATAAGTCTTAGAGTTGACGAAATATAGGTCAAATTAATCTCATTAACAGTTCCCTCTCATATGATAAAATGAATGAAAAGCTTGTAAAATGTTATGCTACGCTACGAATACGTTGTATTTCGTTTTATTATATTAAACTCGCTCTATTGAAGTTTTCACTTTTTTTCATAGGGGCTTAAGAATGCAAAGGTTTTTTTTTTAAATTATTGCAAAAAAAAATTGAAAAATTATCCCCGAATAGATCATACTGTATGTATAACCTCTCCTGAATCATAACCTTTTGTTTCGTTGAAACTTATTATCTAATCAATTCTTGTTTTTAATTATTTACTTTATTATTTCTTACAACAGCGTTTTTACACTTCAATTACTGGAAATTATCGTTAATACATTTACTCTAAATGATAATAAATAAAATATTACTGGAATAGTTACATGGAAAACTGATATTTTTGTTTCCGTACCGTAACCATCAATAATAAACCGTGTCATGTACCAACTATAAAGAGTTAAATAAACTCTTACCAGAATAAGACGTCACGAATTTAGTCCCTGTTTTTACTTATATTATAAAGTAAGATTTTGCCGGCTTAATAGGAGTGTTCATGGATTAGGTTTTTTTTTATTACCAAAAGGTTAGCGCTTGATTGTGATCGCACCTAGTGGTAAGTGATTATACAACGTAAGAAAGAAGCGCGTTAATATGACAAGAGTTAATTTACCTCTTATGGATTTCAGCATCGTACCGGAACAACAACTAGCTACGGCTGAAGTATCCCACCACTCCTCAGAAAAATTAGAAAATGCAATTGTTCAGACAAATTAGAAAATGCAATTTCCCATTTTTGCCCTGCCAAATCGAACCCAGAGCCGCTGCCAACAAAGCGAGCAGTCCCACTAATAAGCCAGCGAGGCCGTCTAAGAAAGGGTGCCCAAAAAAATGCTTCATTTCCCAAGAGATTAAGTTTAGGAAATTGTATTATATAATTTGTATAGGTCTGCATTGGTATAGCTTCGGCCGTGGGCAATTACCACGTTATCATTAAAATATGTCCCTAAACGAAAAAATTGCGTTCTCGTACGACGCTATGTAGAAACCAATAAGAGGTAAGATATATCTTACCAGGTTAGCGCGCTAGCATCTTAGACTGTATCATTATGTATTACAGCTAAGAACTGACCAGCCAGTATCGAACACAAGTATAAAAAGGTAAATTCTGAAACCATCTAAAACGAACTTCTTATACTTATTACATAGAAGGGAACATATAAATTTTTAACGGGAAATTTAAATACATTACGCTGTACAATCATTCTCAAAAATTAATTTATTTATTAATTTTATATTTGAAAAAACTGTATAACGTTAACTATCATCAGTACAAGTTAACTGCCTCATTGGTCTAGTGGTTAGCATGTTCGACTGACATGAGACATTGAGATTTTCTATTAATATTTTTTCAATGATTGCCCAAAGTCGGGAAGTTAGCGATGTGTACCAGTTCCACCCGCATGCCGCGGAGAGCACGTTAAGCCGTCCGCTCGTTTCGGATTCCCGTCACATCGGACTATGAGAGTGAAGGAATAGAGTGCACTTGTGTACTATGCCTACCAATCCGCAGTGAGGGCAGCGTGTTGGGTCTATGCTCTAAAAACCATCTCTCATATGAGTGAGGAGGCCTGTGCTCAGTTGTGGGACGTTAATGGGCTGCTACTTACCTTACCTTAGTACAAGTCTAATAAGATGTTATTGTACTAGAGTTTAGGAATAAAAAAAGTTCTTTATTGCGAATAATAATTTGAACAAGACATAATTCACAGAGCGAGTGGCAACTAATAGTTGCAATTGAAAAAGACCTGATCCTGTATAATAACAATACTAAATAAACACAAATGCGCAAAATATATGGGTGACCTCCCTTAGATTAATCTGACATCAAAAGGTACGGAGCTTCATGAAACGCAATATGTTTTTAAAGCAGACCACAACAGAAGTGAAGCATAAGCAATGCGCATTTTTACATACGTGTCAAAGCATGCCATACATACTTATTTCGTGGTGAAATAAACAAAAATATTTGAGAGCCCTTCCGGTATGCGTGCAATTCCACTTTTGTCTTTCCAAATGTGTATAAAAATCTCGAATTCGGTATATGTTTATATTTTAAAACAAACAGACTGACCGCGGAATAGAAATAAGAATTATACCCCGTATAAACGTGCCTCGTAAAACATACCTTTATATCTGCATAAAACAGTCGATTTTGTATGTAAATCAGTAGACGTAGGATTTACATTTTAATTTACAAATTTTGATTATTTATTAAAATTATCATTTACATCCAGTTTTATAAGTCATTATTATACGTATTCGTATGTAACAAATATTATGTACCCTTACGTACAGGAAGGGGAAGGGGTCAAAATTATAAAAAAATAGAACAGTTATAATAATAACACTCTTTATTGTACACCTTAAAACACAATAACAAATTATGAATGCACGAGGCTCATACAAATAAATGTACAAAAGGCGGTCTTATCGCTAGTCAGCGATTTCTCCCAGACAACCTTCAGGAGAAGGAAATCGTGCAAAAGTAGCTGGGTGGTGCATAAAAAGATCATACATATTAATAATAAATAAAGTACATATATAATACAATACATAACAAATATATACATATATACTCGTATAAAAAAACTAACAAATTGAGTATAAACACATACTTTTATAATAATATCATCTCTTACAGTGTGACTTGGAAGAGGTAATGTTCTGTGACATCATGTTTGAATTTTTTTAATACTTTGCTTGTCTTATGTTTGCTGGGAGTGCATTCCGCAATCGGGTAGCTGTAACCGTAAAAGAATTCCCAAAGAACTTAGTGTGGTGAGTTGGTATTTTTAGCGTTAACAGTGAAACTGATCGTAGGTCTTATACATCATTTCCGACATTTACTAATGATGTCTGTCAGTTTAAAAACAAGTGAGTGCGTACATAATACACATGTCAGAAGTGAAACTTCTTTGGCAAACAAATTTTCAGTCTTGTTTATATTTATAAAAATGTACAATATCAGATTTCCGAGACTTAGAGGTAGGGAAAAAGGGAGATATGTCAGGAATTTAATGAATGTAACTGTCTTTAATATAATAAAAGTATCGAAAATTAATACAGATAATTTATTGAAATCTCAAATGACAATGAATTTTTTCGTTAAAATTAGAAATTATTAATAAAATTTTGTTTTTTTATTTATATTTTACGAAAAATAGTATATTAAAATATTAAATTTCATATGTTATATATAAATAGACAAACTACCTAACCTTCAAACGAATTAGCATAAAAAAGGCTGTACCTCTTCGTGATACTAATCACGCGTTTCATCCGTAAAAATTTTACCCTCATGCGCCTAAAG
Source organism: Elymnias hypermnestra (assembly GCA_015832385.1). Lineage (NCBI taxonomy): Eukaryota > Metazoa > Arthropoda > Insecta > Lepidoptera > Nymphalidae > Elymnias > Elymnias hypermnestra. The sequence continues at coordinate 2,145,171 of JACTOM010000063.1, read as the reverse complement.
AAGTTTCATTTCAAAACCAGTAAAATAACGTTCTGAATATGTGAATGATCGACCAATAATCAACTACATAGGAAAACCCCTGTATATAAATAGGCTATAATAGGTAGTGAGTACGAAGCCACGCTATAATCAACTTAACTAATCCACTTCGCACGATGACTATTGGCAGTTGATAACACCTATCGTGAAGCTATTTGGTAGATTGCGTCGAGTACTTCGAGTGTTGTCTATATTGTTCAAATTGGCTGACTATATTTCATGACTAGTATATTTATGGTAGGAATTATTATTTTATATTACCTTGATACACTGTTTACGCGCCATAGAACGAAATGTGAAAAATGAAATAATCTACTCAGACGTTTTTTTTTAAACTTCTTGACTATACAATGTGTTAGGAAACAGCTCCCGAAAACGAAGACATTATAGTACTAATGACACCTTTGATGTGAAAAAAAGTAAGTAGGAGCCCATTAAAGGTCCACTACTGGGCACAGGCTTCCTCCTCCTCCAGGAGAGGGTTTTTATAACATAGACCCAACACACTGCTCCACTGCGGATTGGCAGGCATAGTACACAAGGGCACTCTCTATTCCATCACTCTCATAGTCTGATGTGACGGAATTCCGACACGACCGCAGAGAAATCACACGCAGCACTGACGGCTTAACGTGATCTTCGAGGCACGGTGTGGATCACATCGCCAATTTCTTCTTCTTAATCTTAATAGAAACCTCAATATTGATTTTTCAAATGGCCCGACCTGGGATTCAAACCCAGGACCTCAGGTCTGTAGTCGAACATGCTAATCACTTGACCAATGAGGTAGTCTACCTTTGATGATGGGACGGAAATCATTTAGCTGTACTAACGTTTTAAAAATATGATTTTTAGTTGAATTAGGACTGATTTTTCCGTCCCATCATCATAGGTGTCATTAGTACTATTATCTGTCCTCGTTTTCGAAAGCGGTCTCCCAACATCCTTGTATACTCATCGGTGAGCAATGATACAATCTAAAATGGTGACGCGCTGGGCTGGCGTGTAAAATGTAATTTACTTGGCAGTTTGAAAACACAGCGTCACGTCTGTTTTCAAAAATTTTTTGCCAGGGCCGAAGCTCACTGATCTAGACAAATTACAAAATTTAATTTCATACACGTATAATTCAGGGGATAGAAATGAAGACTTCTGCTAACGAAGCGAGTATTTGCGCTATTAGGCCTGCAAGGCCGTCGATCAATACATACTTTGTAATTTGATAAAACGTCTGAGCAAGTAAAACCAGCAGCGCATCTCCAAATTGGTCCTTCGTGCCGGATATATTTATCTGTGTAAAGTTTATAATGAGTTAAATAACAGGTCCAGGTCTCTTCTTATTATTTGGTGTCTTCTAAAGCTGATATTTGTAAACTAGATGTTCTGAATTATTGGGCTTAAAAAGCTCAATAAGAGGGAATATTGACTACTTCTTATGCTTTATGTTATGAATAAACTTTTTAACGTTGTTGTTGTAAGTAATTGTTATTCGAGTTACGACCAAGGCCCTTCGATGGCGTAATTTTTGAAAATTGCTAACGCTCAAAGAATATATTGGAATGACGTTTCACGTCGAAACATCGCAAAATTAAACGTTATTCCCATAAATTTTTAAGCGTTAGCAATCTTCGAAAGTTAGGTTGTCTACGGGCCCAGGAGATGATAAAACCGGTACGCATTCTGTTAAACTGATACTATTGTCTTGTATTTAAAATTTTATGTCAAGTCTGTTTCTTTTTGTGACCTGGATTTTTGACTACTTATTTGTTTATAAATTAAATAACAACTAACAATGTTCCATATGTCTTGCGTCTCTGCCTTTTTATGAAGGAAATAGCAGATATTTGTATTGTCTGTTACAATATTCCCCCGGGGAAAAGCTTAAAATTTACAAATCAATCGGCAGAATTTAACGTTTGAGGGAGTTGCAGTAGCTTTTATTCAAGCGAGCGTTAATTATTCTGTTTCCTGTTTTCTTCTTACGAACACAGATTAAGTGTAGTGATCATGTTATTTTCAAAAAAGTGTAATAGACATTCACGCTAAAAGAGTTACCTAAAAATGTATAATTTGAATATTAAATAATAGTAAATGATATTAAAGGTAAGGTCAGTTTGAATTAAAAGCGTCGAAACAATTGTCTAGAATGTTGTAGAATCGTAATATAATATAATATTCAATTAGTCGCTTTCATTTAAAAATAACGTTAATTTACTTATCAAAGACGTAGTGCAAAATTTTACGTCTTTTATTATTTATGCAAAACAATAACTCAAAGTATAACAAGAAAGGAACAGTCGCTATCGTTGGGAGTTGTGATCAAAGCCTTATTCTTTCCCTCCTCAAACAAACGATCCTGTTCCTACTTTCTTACATGACAAAGACAAAAGTTTCTCAAGTCGACGTCTGGAAATATTTCTGTTGTATAACTTTAATCTCAACTCGTCTTCCGACTTCGGGCGTAGTTCTAATCTTTGTAATTACACCATTCAATCATCTGGACTAATATAAATTATTTGACGGGGCTTAAATGGGGACAGATAGTAAGGAAATTGTGTCGTTTAACCTTAAAGTCACAAATCTTTGCGATTTAAGATTTCTTTGGACTCATTTGTAAAGAATGGTATAAGACGAAAGTGTTTTATACAAATTGGTATTTCTGTAATTATAGTTTTGTATTGGTAATGGATAATCAATTATAATTTTATGTCATTAACTTCAATTTGTCTAAACGAGGTCTAACATGGGATGATTAATTAAATAAATCGATACTTTGGACTAAATAATCGAGCATTTCAACATTTTTAACAATTCAACAGACAAAGCTAAAGCAGAATTCAATACTCATATAGTCTATATTTTCTTACGTCTTGTAATTAATTGATTCAGACGTTTTGTATTCAAGTTCTCCATTATAATTTCCTATTTTAAATTGTGTCACAATTTTTCCAAAGAAGCGATACGTATAATTTCATTAGAAAAAGTGTATTAAATTGATCGAACAATTAGGGCAATGGAAAACGATAGGTATCGCTTACTGGAATGACATAATGACACAAATTGAGCGTGGAACCCAATCATGACGCTGTTGTTGATACAATGTATGTAAGTTTAACTTGATATGTCATTTGTGAATATTGTATAAAATGAAGTATAAAAACGAATTCTTTGCATAATTCTGATTCAATCTACCATGTCTATATATATTACCAGAAGAAAACAGAGACATTTTTTTATTTTGAATAACTAAATAATTTTATTTTATCGGTAGCTCGTTAAGCATTGATTACAAATAGGCAACAATTTTTCTCGATGTGATCCTAAATAATTAGGCCTATTTTGACGAGACCTATACTAGCAAACAGCGGATTTTAAAGTGAATAACATGTTCTTAGATCCAAAATTACTACAGATAGCTTATATTAGTAGGAATGATTTAGACAACGTTTTATCGAAGTTTTTACAGAAACAGGAAAGTTTACTATTATCAGTAAGCGTATTCGGCTTTAGTTAGTAATGTTTTACAAAATCTTTTTTCAGGTCGCAGCCATTGATACATTTTCGGTGAATGTATTCTACAACACAGAGACAGTTTTTCGCTCACTCATATTATTTTAATCCGTTTCAATATAAACTTTAATATATTTATTAATGTGACTGTACTCATAGGTCACTTATAGATATCTAAATACCTGCCATAAGGATGAAACAATTATTTATATTTGTAACAAAAATGACGTTGCACGCCATGTTGTATGGTAGATTGTATGCTTGATCTTGCAATAAATATATTTGATTTACAAGGTGTTTCCTGCAGTGTCACCCTCGTAATTTTTGATATTGTTGAAATTTAATAACCCTTACTTCGTGGCTATATTGCGTAAGGAGTCTTTGCTACGTGCCTCATTATTTTTATAACTCCTCTTAAATATCTTCAACCATCAGCTGCTTGGTTTGATCTGGACATAAAAGACAAAGCAGACAAAAGAGCATTCTAATCAGTTTATGTATTCGTAGACAGGACGCACTCAGTAGTCTTCTTGGGTCTTACGACCCAATAAGCCTCAATAATAAATATCATAACATTATTTATTAAGTTTAAATCCCACATGTAAGTTACATGTGGGATTTAAACCCAACCATTTTATCATCAATATATTACTCAATCGTATAATAAGCTTACGTGTTAAAGCTGACAGGTAAAGCGTTTATACAGCTATCAAAAGCATACAGTGTGATACCTTAATTGCGTCACATTTAATACCATTGAGTCTATCGTATCCTTGATTCTGTTCCTAGTGTACGATAATGTTTCATTCAATAATAACAGTTTTCTTAAGAATTGAGTAAAATTAAAAATTGAGAATTTTGGATTAATAATCATCGATTAAAACTTCTAAGAACAAATGAAATTACTTGCTGAAACTTAGTAAATTAATGATCACCTGAAAAACTATTAATTTAACCTAAAATAAAAGTTATTCCTATTTCAAAGAATATTCGATATAGGGCTTTATGAACCTTTATGAGTTTCAAATAATCTCCAAAATCTACTGGAGAAAACACTGGAATTATTATTCCGAAGAAAGCCATCATGTAGGAATATATGAATCAATAATACAACATCAGGCAACATTAGCTCAAAGTAAAGCCAGTTAGTGATGAGCGCACCGACCGAGAAGAAAAATAAGATTAAATGTAGTTTTTATTTACCTACTTAATATCTAATGTGTCATTCACTATTAATGAGAAAATTAATGTAGACCTTGTCACATGAAACGATTATATCTTTACATGACCTACGTAAAAGTTCTTTGAAATGTATCTTTCATTATCTCCTGTCAAACCCCTTAAAAGAAAACATCAATATTTGCGTTTTCTTAAAATCATTGACGTGATATAAATGCCTGCTTTTCCAATTTTGATAAACTTTGTACAAAAAACAATCATTGTATTATAACAATACATATACGGTAAAATAAACCAAATACGTCTATATAAAATTAACATGTTTAATTGCAAAACCACTGTTACAAAGTACTTACATAGTACATACAACGATACAGAAAATCTACTATCGGACATAAGATATTAAATGTAGCTTGAAAATTTGAAATATATTTATTACAAAAACTGAGTACCCTCTCATACACACAATCTCATACCCGCACTTACGCATTTATACAAACACCCTCAAAATATAAACACAACCATTAAAGTTTTTAGATTTTCTTCATTTATTAAGTGTAAGTCTCCCACCATATTGATACCCTTTGGTACAATATATTGTAAGAGAAGAAAGGAAAGTAATGTTTATAGTACAGGGTATCCTACAGTTTGTTCGCGTTAAGAATGCAGTGAGTCATCATTCTAGCCCCGCCCCTTAACCAATCAAATAACAAGGTCAAGTTCACGATGACCAGTTGAAAATTTTCACCTTGTAAAAAAGATTTCATTGATTAGGGGGCGGGGTTGATAGTTGATAGGATAGAAAAGATGACTCATTGCATTCTTGCCACGAACAAACTGTAGTTTAAACAGTGTCCAGTCAAACTTATATTTAATTATATATCTTAAAAAAATATTGTATTAACTGTTTAATATTTCGTAAAAGCTGTGTTTACCAATAAAGTATTTCTTTTTAAAACCAGTAAATATGGTTCAAGAAGCCTGGAGTCCAATATACTCGATTAAAAGTCACCATCTATAACAAACTCCCAGAAAAAGTTACATAGTTGTTTCTAAGTAAGTTTAAATCTTTTATTGAAAGAAAGGTAGCTGTGAGAAATTATTCTATAATTTGAAGGACTAGGTAGAAGACAAAAAAGCGTGGGAGTGAATTAATTTCTCTCTCTCTATATATATATATATTATTTTGCCTTCTTGTACACTATTTTTTTGATTTTACTTTATTTCTATTCTATGTTTCCTGTGTGGTGTACAATAAAGTATTTTCTATTTATCTATCTATCTATATATTAGAGAATAAATTAAAAATATATATTGTAATGATGATAATGAAAAAAAACGTACACCCGACTGAGTTTGTTGGAGGTTCTTCTCAGATCAGGGCGCGCAGGAATCCTCGTATCTTTAGATTGTAAGTCGTACGATATTTGACGATTCAAAAGTGCTGTAAAGGCCTTATTGAGTAAAGATATTTTGACTTTAACTTTGACATCTAGATTTTAAAGGTACCATCTCTATTTAGAAAAAAAAAATAAGTATTCAATTCAAAAGGTATTGTATCAAAATTCTAAATTGCAACTTAAAAAAAATAAATAAATGATGGCATATCTAGACAATTTATGGAAGAGATTATTTCAATCAAGCAAGGCGGTGAGAATGTTCTTAATAATGTTTTATGTCTAATACAGTTCAACAGATGGCAAACAAACGCGATGCGTTTAACAAGCCCTAATTGGTGTAGTTAGTGACACTTTAGCGGGATAAACTTTAACCCGTAATTTGAGCCATAGTGTTTCATTTATAATTTTTATATTAATGTCAGCGTACAGATAGACTAGCCTGATTTAGTGGATAGCATATTTAGTTTCAGACATAGGTCTTGGGTTCGAGNAAAGGTATTGTATCAAAATTCTAAATTGCAACTTAAAAAAATAAATAAAAGATGGCATATCTAGGCAATTTATGGAAGAGATTATTTCAATCAAGCAAGGCGGTGAGAATGTTCTTAATAATGTTTTATGTCTAATACAGTTCAACAGATGGCAAACAAACGCGATGCGTTTAACAAGCCCTAATTGGTGTAGTTAGTGACACTTTAGCGGGATAAACTTTAACCCGTAATTTGAGTCATAGTGTTTCATTTATAATTTTTCTATTAATGTCAGCCTACAGAAATACTAGCCTCATTTAGTGGGTGGCATATTTAGTTTCACACAAAGGTCTTGGGTTCAAGTCCCATTGTCGGATGTATTCAAAGATCGATTTTAAGTCTTCTATTAATCAGTATTTACCCGAAATTGGAAAGCACGATAAGCCGTCTGTCCGTCTCTCCGGTTGTGTCCGATTCCCGTCACATCGGACTATGAGAGTGAATAATAGAGATTGCAGATGTGTACTATGCTTGCCAACCAGCAGCGTGGTGGTTTTATACTCTAAAACCCTCACTTCTATGAGAAAGGAGGCCCATGCTCAGCAGTGGAAAGTTATTGGGCATTTTTTTTGTTCGGAATGTCTTTAGCTGTTAGCCCTATTAGCTTTAACAGCGAAACCGGATAGAAGGACAGGCTCTTAAGGAGGCCGCCACTTTCCGAGTTCGAGCCCTGAAAAGGGCTCGGGCTGCTCCTTACCTTACATACCCTACAGATAAATCCGCGAAGTCATTTTATACAAGCATTGCTGTATACAAATTGAAATATATTAAAATTATATTGTTATGTTTATGATAAAAACAATTGTGTAAAATATATGTATATGATTGGATGGTATTTTATTTATTAACCTTTTATTGTTGTCATGTTAGCGCTTGACTCTGATCACACCTGTTGGTAAGTGAAAATACAGTCTTAAGATAGAATTCCGCTAATCTGGTAAGAGGCAATAATTGTATTTTCTTGTTTTAGTAGGTGTTCAATAAAATTTTCAATAAATAAATATATAGTATACCTGACTGAGTTCTTTTTGTGTTCTTCTCAGAACAAAACATATAGGAACACTCGTATAAATTCGTTTTAAATCGTTTTTCCCAAAACTACCATCAGTTGTACATAGAAAATAAAATATTAGAAAATAAATTATTTTGATGATTCAAAAGTACTGTAAATGCCTACTTGAACGAGAAATTTTTGATTTGATTTAATAACATAAATGTTGAATGTCAAAAGATGAAAAAATAGCATTTAAGATGATAAAAAAATAGTGACTTTGGCCATTTATATTTTATTCTTTTAACTATTTACTTGTAACGAAATTTTGCATAATTATTTTTGGCACCTGTGTTTTGGTTTGTATATTCATATATACTCGTAACACTTACATGTTTTAACATTTACCTTGACATATAGATATGTTGATGAAGGCATCGTCAGAATGACGTGTGAAATGAAGGTAGCCTTTTCTTCATTCTTTTGAGATAAGACACAGGCTAAAATGAAAAAGTGATACACGATTAATATCAAAGGATATCATCGAGTATCCAATAGCAATCTGCCTAATGAACAGACTCGGAGATAAATCACAAACGCTATAATTACAAAGGCAAAAGTAGATGTACAAACAAGGGGGTGGCTTCGTGTGGCCATTTGTTATTTATTGTCAATTTGCGTCGGACTGCGACCGTTCGTTAGCGGCACGGTAATAAACTTATTAAAAAGGGCCGTAGTTGACACCGTATTGTGACGAGACGAATGAATAATAATTTTCTTTGACATTAAACTTTACACACAATATGTACACTCGTATACATGTATATACCTGACGGCCTGGCAAGCTTCATATAAGGTAAAAACCATTACAGATTTCCATAGAAATCTCTTATGAGTTCTGCACACTAATCTATTAGATCACTAGAGTATCGTAATTACTCCTTCATTAGTCAGTGCAATTTCCTCAACTGCCTCATTGGTCTAGTGGTTAGCATGTTCGCATGTACAGACATGAGACATTATGCCTATCACCCATTTTTTTAAACTTTCAAGGTGAAAAATACGTAATACATGATGGTTGCAACTTCAATCGTTTACCAACGGTTTTCTAAGTTTAAGTTTAAAAAGAAAACAATCGAAAATACTACGAAAATAAAATGTTTTGTAGAATTTTTATGAATAACTGCACTACATACAACTACGAAATAAAGTAAATTAAAAAAAAAACTGATAAAAATGTCAACGGATATCTTTTTAATGAGTATTACCATTCGGTGTAATTGCACTATAAAAGTTGCCTTCATTTAGTTGGAATACTTCCTGACTAGCAATTATTCGTTTACTCGAAGTTGCTATATGAAATTTTTTACTTATTATAGCAGTAATCTTTCACAAAAGGCTTATCAGTAGGCGTTCTTATATTTTAGGACTTTTTTTTAATAATACAAACATATACGCTTAAGAAAAAGTGTTCCTACAATAATATTTTAATTGTATTTCATCGAATACTTTTAATGTATACACGCTTCGTTGAGGCTCAATTTGGTATTTCTTATAAGCCTTATTCTCTATACATATACATCAGATCTTTATGCTGTATAATATCTATTGTAAGATTCAAATCAATTATGTTGTCCTAGTATTTTTCAACATTAGGACTTTTGTTCAATAGTGGACGTCTATCGGTGGAAGTGATGATAATGATGATAAGTATTTTCAACTAATTGCAATGGTAAGAAATTTTATTGGGCGGGGTACTAGGGAACTCGACCGTCGCTGGTAGCCACTGGTTACAGCAGCACAAAAAATTACCTTAAGGAAATAATTATGTGAGACCGAATAATACATTCATTTGGTGTAAAATATAAAGAGGAACTCGAATTTGAATATTTGTCATTTATAGATTTCGATGTACTGTGTAACTGCCTCATTGGTCTAAAGGTTAGCATGATTGAATACAGACATGGTTCGAGTCCCGGGTCGGGCCAACTCAAAAATCAATATTGAGTTTTCTCAATATTTCCCCGAATTTCGGAAGTTGGCGGTGTAATCCACCTCCGTGCCTCGGAGAGCACGTTAAGCTGTCAGTCCTGCGCCTGATCTCTCTCCGGTCGTGTCGGATTCCCGTCACATCGGACTATGAGAGTGAAGGAATAGAGAGTGCACTTGTGTACTATGCCTGCCAAACTGCAGTGGAGCAGCGTGGTGGGTCTATGCTCTAAAAATCCTCGTTTCTCGGAGTGAGGAGGCCTGTGCCCAACAGTGGGACGTTAATGGGCTACTACTTACTTACTTTAATTACTTATAGATTTCGATATAAGTGTAACTAAGTGGCAGCCCATTATCGTCCCACAGCTGGGCAAATGCCTCCTCAATTACAGAAAATATGCTCCTTCCTAATTTCAACTTTGCCACTAATTATGTTAAATACTCGAGCCACTCTATCGGAAAAACCAAAATGACTGTAATATTTTTGTTCCTTTCCCGTTTTGACTGTATAAAAATACTCGTATTGTTGTTAAGTAAATTGTAGAAAATTTTCTCTAGATTTGCCATTTTATGGATTTATTGTAATTTTTTTAATGTGTTGAGTAAGAGATTGTCAAAAAACTACTAATAGACGAGCCCGAGCAGTTAAGTTTCGAGATAACAAAATTGAAATTCGTAACCAAAATTGGACTTCTTCCATTTATCAATGTTACAATATAAAAAGGAATTAATTGAAAAAAAAAGATTTTGTGATATCTCATAAATTTAACAAAAACAAAATTAAAGTTTTTCATTAGGGACATTTAAACAGTTAGAAATACAAACACTTGGTTACAGATACATGCACACACACACAAACAAAAAGTTGTTTGCCTTATTATTTAAATTCGCCTTACTCAGTTAATTTTTATATATGTAAATAGAAGTAATCTGTCATGGCCTTATTTTAAGCGTTAAATGTAATGTAAAAAAAATGTCAAAATTGTATGCTGTTTGATTACCAATAAAGAATAAAAATTAAATAGCACATTGAAGTCTATACAATTATCGGTTTGCACTGAATTAGCCACCAGGACTTATCCGCCTGTCATAAATGTAGTAGTGGCTCCTCGAATGTCTTACTAACGGATGAAGAGAGTTTCACGGCGTTTTCCGAAGTCTCCTCCCTCGTGCAGTCCATACGTAGATAGATGTATATCCCAGCGACAAAACAAAGATAAATCAACTTAATTGAATTTATATTGAGCAGCGGACATCTCTCGATTAAAACAAATGAATATAAAGTAAAAGAATAAACCTTTTTTATAAATAAATTTACATCAACAAATAGATTCCCTACATTCTAAATATTAAACGAGTAAATAATAACTCGAATATTTGTTCTGCCAATACGTGTATGCTCTTCAAATGATATGTACCGCTTAAGCGTTCCTATTCTATTGACAAATTCTTCCTTGGGCGCATTTTCAAGACATTTAACTTTAGATGGGTAATATTTTTCAGTCGCTTCGGTTGAAAACTTTCTGTAGTTATGTTTGAAGAGAGACTTATCTACAAGGGGAAGTTATTACTTGGAAAGTTGTCAATTTGATTACAGTAGGAGTGTATTTAACGCAGTTTGAAGGAATATATAAGGTATAAAACGTCACAAAAATTAATGACGAAATATTTAATTGGAAAATTAATCCGAAAACAATGTTTACATAAGAAATCTTTCAATATAATGAATGATATATGATTTCTTGAATATTAAAGGTATCAATTTTTGTTATTCTACCTACCGTATAGAAATTTAGTTTAATAGTGATAGTTTTCGCAATGCAATCATATAATGGTCACTTAGTAGGTCGTCGCTTCAACCGATGGACGTCCACTGCTGGACATAGGTCTCACGTAATGATATCCACAAGACCCGATCTTGCGCCGCCTGACTCTAGCTCCCACCGGCGACCCTCTTTATATCATCGGTCCACCTTGTGGGGGGTCTGCCTACACTGCGCCGTCTGGTGCGGAGTAGCTACTTCAGCAACTTCCGCCCCCAACGTCCATTGGTCCTTCAGACTATGACCCGCCCATTGCCACTTCAGGTTCGCGATTCGTAGGGCTATGTTGGTGACTCTGGTTCTACTACGGATCTCTTCATTTCTAATTCAATCACGTAGAGAAACTCCGAGTATAGCCCTCTCCATCGCTCGCTGAGTGACTCTAAGCTTCCGCATAAGGCCCATAGTCAGCGACCACGTCTCAGAACCGTAGGTCATCACTATCAACACGCACTGTTCGAAGACTTTGGTCTTTAGGCACTGAGGGATATCGGACCAAAATATGTGGCGTAGCTTCGCGAACGATGCCCAACCGAGTTGGATTCGGCAGTTGACCTCCTTCTCGAAATTGGACCGACCTAGCTGGAGTTTATGTCCCAGGTATGTGTACTGGTCAACAATATTGAGAGCTGAGTTCTCAACGATGACTGGGTGAGGCGGTACATGGATATTAAACATAACTTTCGTCGTATCCATGTTCATTTTCAGGCCCACGTGTTGAGAAACTCTGCTGAGATCATCGAGCATTGTATTAAGATCTTCGAGAGTCTCTTCCATAATGACTACGACGTCGGTAAACCGTAGATGAATTATGCACTCTCCGTTGATGTTAATGCCCAGTCCGTTCTACTCCAAGAGCTTAAAAAGGTCTTCCAGCGCCGCTGTGAAGAGCTTCGGGGAGATAACATCTCCGTGTCGCACTTCACGCTGCAGTTAGTAGGTATTACCCCATATTCCCACAGGATCGTCATTTACGCGAGTGAATCAACGCCCCGAATGGATTTAATTAGATAGAAAATAATGTAAATATGGTTTTATATCGCTTAACTAAGTCAGCACGAGGTAATTTAAAAAAAAAATTCAGCGACTCTTTTCGAAATGCAATCAGTTACTACGCGGGAACGAGAATTGCGCGTGTGACACCACGGATTACCACTAGTTTTATATGTTTGTCTTCTAACTGACTTGAATTTAGCGAATTGTCTGAATAAATCCATTCAATGCGGTAGGATTTGGCACACGAGTCAGGCGTATCAGACAACCCTGCAATACTGAACATCGTGATTTATTGGCTCCGAGCCGGAAACGTACTGGCTACCACCTGTCTAGAACGCGACTGACTTCTAACAATAGAATACTATTTATTCCAAATTATCAATACATGTTATTAAGGAATGGCAGAGTAACTATCAGCTTTTTAACGTCCCAAAGGCAAAAGCCTCCTCGCGCACAAGAGAAAGTGCTTTTTGTAGCGTTAATCAAAACTCTGCTCCAATGCTGGTTGGCGGGCTGCACATATCCCAATTGCTCCCGGTATATATACGTTCCCTCAAGATGTTTTTCTTCACCGAAAAGCACAATGATTAAACAACAATTGAGTAAGTAAAACTTCTTTATATAAAGAGAAATTTTTAAAGAAGAAAATGTGAAAAAGGTGTACTTATGGTGAGTGGGTTGGAATTGAATAAAAGAAACACTACAGCCTAACATTGAATGTTACAAAAGGATATTAGACAAGTTCAAAATCCTGAGTAAACTTTGCTGAAACTTTAATTCATAGAAACTTTACGCCGTAAGGGATAGATACGTGGATTCTGACTTAGAGTTACGGGTTTGAGTGCTGCACAGCCACCACTAAATTCTTTTAATCAGATCTACGTACCTGGTTGTTGTTTAAAATCCATCATTGTATTTTTCAGAGAACTGAATATTTAATATATACGTACCTTGTCAACCAGATCTTTTTTAAAGACCTCTCACTTATGTCTGAGGAAACATCCCCAGCAGTGGGGCTTTTAAAAGCTGATGTCTACCTTTTGAACATTATAGGGAAAGAAAAATTAAGTAAGCAATTACATATATTGATGGTAAAATTTTTCTATGTGGAAGTTACTAACTCACTTTACTGATAACAGTAAATCGCTACGAAAACTTGTAACAACTTTTCAACATACAACACGATACAAAGTATCTCCAGCTGTTAAAGTTACAAGGCAACCTCCATCCCATGTTATGGACTTCCTGTTAAATAACCCTGAAGCCTTTTGCTATTTGCGAATGACAAGATCCCGTTAACTCAAAACACGGCCGTACTCTATTAATTAAACCTATTTGCTCTTTGACAGTCTGTATTTGCCTCCAACTTAATTAACATTCTCGAATACTGCTAAATATATGCATACTTGACGTGATTTCAGTGTTTAATAATCGTGTATAGTAAATAAGAGACAAGAAACATGTGACAGTGTTTTAAACAAGAAACAATTGAAAGTAAATTCTTTCTTTATATTTTTTTTGTTGTAGTGCTTGTCTGTGACCTGATAATAGGTGATGATAGTTTGCAAGATGGAATCTTGTAATAGGCAATTTACCTCTTATGGTTTCTACACAGTATCGTACCTGAATGCAAATCTCTTTCTTGGCGGCACGTCTTTGCTGATGACTAGCCATAATCGAAATCTACCATCAGTATACTCTCAAACAAATTAGAAAATGCAATTTCATAAAAAGTGTTTTCGGCAATCGAACTCAGGTAATTGAACGTCTGCTTTGCAGAGCGAGTACTTACACTACTTCGCCAGTGAGGCAGAAAAACTTTCATCATTTTGCAATATTTAAATAGACCTACCTCGTATTATTATATTCACCTTTAACTGTATATGTAAAGGTTTTTTCTGAACTAATATTGCCCGTCACGTGGGGCACTAAAATAATGAATTAAATTAAAATTTCGGATTCGGGCACTACGTGGGTGACACTGCAGGGAAAAGCTAGTTTTTTTTATTGCTGATGGTACGTGATGATACAATCTAAAATTGACGCGCGCTAATCTGTGTAAGAGGCGATATTCCCTTTACGGTTTCTACACAGCATCGTACCTGAACACTAATCTTTTTGTTTTGGCGATACGTCTTTGCTGGCAGGGTAGTAACTAGCCATGGTCGAAGCCTCCCACCAGAACAGACTCAGACAAATTAGAAAATACAATTTTCTAAATTCGCCCTGCCGGGCTTCGAACCCGGGGTCTCTGCTAGCAAGGCGAGTACTCGCACCACAGCGACAGCGAAGCCGTCAATAAATAGTTAAAAGTTAGTAAATAAATAATTAAAAGTGCGTGCGCATGTTGCACACAGGTCAGAAGTGAAATTTCTTTGGTAAACTAATTTTAAGTCTTGTTTATATTTATACAAATCTAAAACTTTATATTTCTGAGACTTAAGAGGGAGGGAAACAGGAATATCTGTTAGGAATTTAATATAAAGAAATTATTAATTAAATTTAGTTTTTTAATTTAAAATTTAGAAAAGAGAATTTATGAAACATTTTTAATTTTATATTTTAAGAAAATATATTACATTATTAAATGACGAAGGATAAATTAAAATGTCACATATTGTTTCTAAATATTAAACTACCTAACCATCAAACGAATTACCATAAAAAGTTGCAAATCTTCGTGACGCTAATCACGCGTTTCATCCGTAAAAAAATATCCTCAAGCGCCTAAAAAAGCTTCACTGCAACAAATTAATTCAATACAATATTATTTATCATTTTAGATGATTTCCATTGCCAATAAGAGAAAAAGTTCTTTCCGCTGCGTTCATAAAAAAAATTATTAGTTACATATGAATTTGCATGTATGATGAATGGTGATAGAGGAATCAATTTTGACAGAAGATTTACGAGTTCATGAAACCTTAAGTATAACTTGAGTAATTTTTTATGTATTTAGCGGAAAGAATTTGATTTTACAAGTTCCAAGTTCATGAATCGTACGTATATTGGACTAGGACCTTACTTACTTACTTACTTTATGACCTCTTATAAAGTTACACATTTTTAGATACAGTTTGTATTAGATGAAAGTCTAGACCGAAAGTAATTTTCCATTAAGCTCGGAATCGTCTCGCTAAAGTTAAGGAAATACTTTGTACTTATAAGCACTTAGCTTATTAATTACTTTCTGTTGTGCGTCATGAGATTTGCACTTAATTGAGTGGAATCTTCCAAGACGCGACGGCGACG
Source organism: Elymnias hypermnestra (assembly GCA_015832385.1). Lineage (NCBI taxonomy): Eukaryota > Metazoa > Arthropoda > Insecta > Lepidoptera > Nymphalidae > Elymnias > Elymnias hypermnestra. The sequence continues at coordinate 2,129,462 of JACTOM010000063.1, read as the reverse complement.
TCTTAAAAATACATTTCCTTTATTACAGAGATAGAACGGGCCGATGCTTTTAGACATTGCATTATTATTTTATTCCATTCTGTTGCATATAGATAAAAAGGTAACGCTTTACTGTACTTACTTAAATGACTTGAGCTAGTTTTGAAGTGGAAACTTCCTTAGACTCGCTGTGCATTATATTTTGTGGGTATTGAATTAGACTAAGGGATCGAAAGTGTTAAAGTGAACGCGTTAGTGCTGCATTAATTTTAATTCCTTAATTAACATGACTGACAACATATTATTACGATATTCATAAATTTATTATACATATATATACGTTAGAACAAAAAAAATTGATGTATGTTGATAATGTTTTTTTACTAAAAAATAGTAAACGTCGTTTGGAAGCGTCTCTAAATAAATAGGTTGATGACGAAATCAATTATATGAGATATATAGACATTTATAAAATATACTATATTTCAGTAGGTTTAATAACCTCTTTAGTCTGTCTGTTGCTAATACATTTACCACAGATTAGACAGGGTATTGGTGCCTAGAAGAATACCGGGAAGAAACTATGTACATAATAAAACACACCTAAATTCCAATAAATACTTTGATAAGAATACTATAATATATAAATAAATATATAATAGAACTCTATACATATACATACTATCATACCAAAACATAGATATAAAGAAAACTATCTAAATATATCTAAATAGAAAAAATTAGTACCTCGCTTAGCAAGCAGTTGCAAAATTTCATTCGTTGTGAAAAATATCGTTGAAAGTTTTCGTGGTTACATCAATGGGAAATTAAAACGGATAAGATACATTTAGCTACAGGATAGGTTGAACAAAAAAAAACGTATCAATGAAATAATAACATCAGAAAGGAAAAACAGAATACCAATCCATCATAACTAGAGTCATCAAAAAGATATAATAAAACATTGTTATATAAGTTCATATGACGGAAATATTGATAGCTATTAAGTAATATTAAAATAGATTACTTTTTTTCATAATTGATTATTTTATGAAGGTTTTATATAACTACTAGCTGTGCTTTTTTGTATGGAATAGTATTTTTAGATAGCATTTTTTAATAATTTAGGCTAAATATTTTACAAATAAAACACATACTTTTGTAGGAGCAATGTTTCACTGAAAAGAGATTATTATCCTTTCTCAGGCTCTAGTCTATCTGTGTACCAAATTTCATTTAAACTGATCCAGTAGTTTTGGTGTTAAAGCGCGACAGGTTACTTTCGCATTTATAATATTAGTAAGGATAAATTATCTGAATATCTTACAATATACAACAATTAAGAGGTTGCGTTAAGTCTCTCTTTTGTCACATCTGGATTAAAATTTTAAATTAACCAATATACCATAACAAAAGTCTTGTTATTTCAGCGAACGTTTTAAAACCTTTACCTAGAAATAAATCTTTAAGCCTTTTACAGGAACGTTCAATATAGACGTCGCTGAACAATTAAATTTTTCGTAAATACATATATAAATTTCAATTATGAAAAATCTGTATTATTATCAAGTGTCATCTATGAGAAGTTTTACGAGAACGTATCTGAACTTGACTGAATTAATAATAAGTATTTCCTTATATATAGGTGTGAAGTATTTGTATTACATAAAATCTAAATTTATATTCAGATTTCAGCTTTATGTATCGTATTGAGATTGGTGGGCGGTTTAATCTCATTACTCAATAGAGCCAATAGTGTGGATTCATAATCGTGTAGCAGGATATCTCGTACTCTATTTTTTGTTTCAAAAATATACAATACAATAATCACACTTCTAGCTAAAGTTCTGGTTTTTATCACTTGTTTGATAATAAATATAAAACCCTTTATTTTTAAAGACTATTCTGATAAAACTAATTTATTTGGAAAGTTAGAAAAACTGAGATGTGGTATTTAGTGAGTATAGCATTGTCTAAAATTCGTTTTATAAAAATGGGTTATAATACTTTACAGATTAGGATATCCTTAAAAACTGACCACGTTCACCTCACTTCAAAAAATGAAATAATTTACACTTACAGACCACCATAAACGACCTTTGGAGGTAGAAAGGCCAAAGGCCTATTTACCCTTTGTAAAAGGAGTGACGGACAGAATAGGCAGGCTACTGAGAAATAACTATAGCATCAAAACGGTCTTCACTCCCTTACAAAGGATAATAAACATGGTAAGATCTCCGAAGGATCGTTTACCATATCAATGTCCGGGCGTTTACAAAATTGACTGCAGCTGTGGAAGCTCTTATATTGGGCAAACGAAGCGTTCCATAGCAACTCGTGTGTCAGAACACATAAATGCTGTCAAGCACAACGACATACAAAAATCTGCGATCGCGGAGCACATTTTGCAGCAGGGAACTCAACACTGGATAGAACTTCATAGCCCGAAAGTTCTTTCCACGGACCGCCATTATATGCCGAGATTAGTTCGCGAGGCCATTGAAATTAAAAAATATCCTAATTTCAATCGTGAAGATGGTTTTAAGCTGGCTGATACGTGGAATCCAGTGGTGAAGCTATGCCAAATGAACAAACGACGCAATTTTTCAAAATTAAAACGTGACGTTGTGAGTGTAGTATGCCGACAAATGGATGTGGGTGCCGTGAAAAATAAAAGAATCAGACGTAGGGTAGACAGATTCTGCCCTTGACAGCTTGACACAACCGACCACAGCAGTATCGTCGTGACCACGATCCATGCAACTGGGTCGAAATATCGGCAAAATTAAAAATTAAAAATCGCCATCGTGATATGTACCCGTTCAAATAGTCAATATGTTAATAAACCACGAAAATTTAAGTTTAAAACAATTAGATACACTCACAGAATTGTTAAATATAAATAAAAATATATCAGATCATCACAGTTCAGTATCCATTTATTTAAAAATAAAACTGTTTATGAACCTCTGAGTATACACTTTATTTAATTTAATAAACAATATGTCCTTGGATCTTAAGAATAATAAAATATAATTCCTAAAAAACAGGGACCATCTGTTAGATTCCGGCGTGGAAGTTTTATCGTAGGAAAATATTTACTTCCTATTTAATATAGCCCACTCTGAGATATACGTATTTCGTAGACTGTACATGTAAGACGGGCATAATAAGTATTTTGAATACCATACTTTACTGTAAGAATAACTCTATCCTTCGCAAACATTTCCTTTGTTTAACAGTACAATTCTACTTACAAATGTTTCCGGCGCGTTTTCAAGAGATTAAACTTAAGATGGGTAATATTTTTCAGTCGCTAGTGTTGAAACTTTTCCTTTGTCGTGTTCAGAGTAAGCAAAGGGTGCCGTTTATCTAAAACGAGAGGCTGTACTTGGAACTTTGATAATGTCTATTGACTTTGAAAGTCTCGTGTAGACAGGCCTCATGAGTGTGTTCGCAATATTTAATCCAACTTTGTCAACGCGTATTTAAGAGTATATTATAATTCATATGCAATGAATTCAATTGCGACTTCGAGCAATATTTATATTTTGAAGCTAAATAAAATTAAAAATAGTACCTACACCACCTCGCACGATTATTTTCAAATCATTATATAGAAAGAAACTTTTAAACCCTTTTACGTAATAGGTTAAGTTTTTAATAGATGGTACTGTACAATATTTCGCAAAGTAAATGTACACTACTACGAGTTTAAAAATGAATATTTCAACTTGAGTTAAGTTTGCGCTAAATGGCGTATAAATTCAGTTATTTTTTTTATATTACTTGTTTTCGGATAAGAGAAATATTTAATCGACAACGGCGCCAAGATATCGTATTGTAACTTTTTGTTAAGCTTTAATAAAAGGCATCATAAATTCATTTGCTCTCTAATATTATTTTGAACATCCATTAGTTAGTCACAGCGTAGACTACAAGGAGAATTGATTAATGTTTTTCACTGCTTATGAAGTAACAGTTTCTTGCAAGCTGAAGTAAACAGTACCTAGTAAAATTACACATTCATAAATATTCATATTACATTATTATCGATTGGAGATCTTTGTAAAAATGTCGAAATACAAATGACTATGAAAACTTTGTCAAGATGCTGCTTTGGAAGAATAGTGATATAATTACAAGAAGCCCATTTTACAAGAGAGTTGTCTGAAAATTTAACAAAATGTTTACAGCAACTAATGACATAATGATGATTTCGTAATGGTACAGAAAACAAACTATTCTAGATTCTGCTGTGTTCTTAATTAAAATCTTTTGCATTGTAATTGTCCATTTTACTCGGTGAATTTTTGGAACACGAAAAAGTACTGCTAGCGAAAATCTATGAAATTGTATTTTTCTAGTTTGTTTACGTTTGCTCTGGTGGGAGGCTTCGGTCGTGGTAACTTACGACCGTTCTTCTTTATTTTTTCATTGCTGACCGGTTAGCACTTTGCTGTGATTTATACCTGATGGTAAGTGATGACACAGTCTAAGATGGAAGCGCGCCAATCTGAGAAAAGGCAATACAAATCTTGGGATTTGCCAACCCGCAATAGATCAGTGTTGTGGGTCTATGCTCTAAAACGACATATATATACAATATATAGTATATAAATAAGCGACCACGCTGGCGCAGTGGTGTGAGTACCAGCTTTGCTAACAGAGGTCCCGGGTGCGATCCCCGGTAAGGCGAATTTAGGAAATTGTATCTACTAATTTCTCTGAGTCTGGACTGGTATGAGGCTTCGTGGTGCTAGTTATCACCATACCAGCAAAGATATACCGCCAAAACAAAGAGATTTGTGTTCCGATACGATGCTGTGTAAGAACCATAAGAGATATCGTCTCTTGTCAGATTAGCGCGCTTTCATCTTAGACTGTATCATTACTTACTATCGGGTGAGATCACAATCAAGCGCTAACCTGCCCGCAATAAAAAAAAAACTCCTCTTTCTCCTATGATTGAACAATCCAGTGCCCAGCAGTGGAACGTTAATAGGCTGCTACTAGCTTTATATAGTAAATGCAGTCTATCAGAATGGCTTTGAATTGTTTCTTAAATATTAGTAATAAATAATAGTAAAGTACCGATACATAAATCTAAGCTTGTAAACAACATATTGTAATTGTTAAAAGAGCGAAACACAAAAGTATTGGCTATGTATTTCGCTCTTGAAATGGGTACATAAAACACAAATCCATGTCGGTTATTATAATTTATATAAGTCCAATTCTATAAAAGGAGAGTTTTTTATGCAAAAGTAATGCTGTGATACTTTATATAGGACCGAAATTTTAGTGTATCCCACAGTACCGAACCATTTGATTTATTGGCTCACAGCCGGAAAGGAAATGTCTACTACTAGTCTGGCTTTTCATATCACGTTTGGTTATAGCCAATACGATTGCCAAACAGTCAGGGATATACGAAAGAAATTTCATCAATAATGCCTCTCCTTTCTATGAATCATATTTAATTAGGTTCCTTTTTACAATCTATACTAAAACTTTTAATATCGACGATTTTATGACTTCACATGTCTATGTATAATCTCATTGTGTTACATATTTGATTTATAATTTTCCACATTGTATATCCTAAAACCCCATGCCCCCGAGAGCACGTTAGGCCGTCGGTCCTGCGCCTGATCTCTCTCCGGTCGTGTCTGATTCCCGTCACATCGGAATATGAGAGTGAAGGAATAGAGAGTGCACTTGTGCACTATGCCTGCCAATCCGCAGTAGAGCAGCGTAGTGAGTCTATGCTGTGCCCAGCACTGGGACGTTAATTGTTCTAATAATTATAATTAATCATAGTAATTTCTGATGGTTAAAAGGCTTTCACATTTATAGGAGAGAGGGTTGTTAGAGCATGAACTCAACACGCTACTTAACAGACTTTACATATACAACAGTATAAAACGTATGATCAGAAATATATTTTTTAAGTAGGTATTTGTTTAAAATTATCGTATTTACGGACTATAATTTAGACTGTGCAAAATATAATGGTACTTTATATAAAGACTTATTTTGCAAATGTCATACTTTTATACCTGAAACATTTAATAATTTTGTTTACTTTTACAACCAGGCCAAAAAATCCAACATGTACGACCCGATACTAATTAAATCATCACAGAGAGTTAGAAGGTATTTCAAGAAGTAGAAGTTTTATATTTTAACACTATAATGGCATACATTTATGAAAAATTTTCACCCAGAAAATACTTGATATTTCAAAATGAAAATGAGCAGAAAATAAAAATGCATTTCTAGATGGTAAACAGAGATAAATGTTCCACTCAAAACATTCAATAGCTGCGAGAAAAGTGCGCTATTTGTATCGAAAGGATTTATTTTCCTGAGCGAAGAATGCCCTTTGCTTAGGAAAAATACATTGAATCCAATTAACGTCTTCCTTTTGCCAAAGGCATAAAATCATTTTCACTTCTGAATCGCCTGCAATGAATAAGCAAATTAATTGACAACAAGGACTTTGTTCCTTCATTCATGCTATTGTTGGTATTGTAATCACACTTACAGCTCCTCGGTGACACTGAACTTCTATTGTTGCAGAACCATTCAACAGCGCAACCTCTCAGGGTATTTCTGAACGTTAAAGCGCGTTTATAGGTGATAGAACTACTGGTAATAATCTATAGATGGCTAATTTGAAATGAAATGTTTCTTTGCTGAACCTGCGCGATTGCACAGGTGGAATAAATATTTCTGATCCTCAGGTTTCTTAATTATGGAGAAAGAGGATTCCGCTAAATATTAGTAGGTATTGCGAGTTTCCTCTTTCGCAGACTCCACAATAAAAAACGTATTTTTAATAAGATGTCACAATTAGTGTATATTGCTCGTATAATTTGAAGAAATACATCAAGTACATTCTGATATGCACAGTGAATTATAATGTAAAAGACAAAAATCTTTAAGCTACGATATTGATTATGATTTTCAGTTAGATTCTGAGTCTGAGCCTGAGTCTGACTCTGATTTTGACGCTGGATCTGACTCTGGCTTTGATTCTGATTATATTGTTTATAGCAAGAAAGAGGCATTATCGAGGTATTTATATAATATGTCTAATAACTTCTTTGCATAATGACTTTTTTCTTAATTAATTGACAAATATGTATTTATATATCTACTCGTCATTATAAGTTGACATATAGATGGAAACTTTGTGGAAGAATTATGCAAATCAGTGTTATGTTACTATCATCAATTTCAAGTATGTTACACTAACTTTTATCAATAGAAAATCCTAAATATTTCACAACCCGGAATTGATTCTGGACCGTTACTTTAATATTCGTATAGAAATTCGCCAGAGGGGTTATAAAAAAGTTTACAAAGTGTAGTAATAAATCCTCTGGTTACCGAAATGGTAAGTTTGTTTCAAAATATATTGTAGTTTAACCTTTTTCTTTCTAAAGTGCAGTTTATAACGGGTTTCGTTGAAGCTTTAACATTAGTTAACTTTGCGCGGAAGCAACATAAAACAAAAGCAACTTTGTCCGCGCAGTTTATGGCGTAATTATGAGAATGTGTGTTAAAATTGGCTTTAAAACGCAATTAAGGCATTCATATGCGATAAAGTTTTTAATAAAAGATATTCTTGTTAGAGACAGATCTCAGGTTAAGGTAAAAAAAACTTCCACTAATAAAAGCATTAAAGATAGGACAAAGATTTGATTTTAAAAAAGGTTATGAGATGGAGTAAAAGGTAAGATAAGTAAAGTAAGTAAGTAAGTAGCAGCCCATTAACGTCCCACTGCTGGGCACAGGGCTCCTCACTTCGAGGAGCGAGGGTTTTTAGAGCATAGACCCACCACGCTGCTCCACTGCGGATTGGCAGGCATAGTACACAAGTGCACTCTCTATTCCTTCACTCTCATAGTCCGATGTGACGGGAATCCGACACGACCGGAGAGAGATCAGGCGCAGGACCGACGGCTTAACGTGCTCTCCGAGGCACGGGGGTGGATCACACCGCCAACTTCCCAACTTCGGGCAAATATTGAGAAAATCTTAATAGAAAACTCAACATTGATATTTGAATTGGCCCGACCCGGGACTCGAACCCAGGACCTCATGTCTGTAGTCGAACACGCTATCCACTAGACCATGATATGGAGTATTAATAAAAAATTTGACCACTTAATAATAATTAGCAGTAAGGTAAGGTAAGTAACAGCCTATTAACATCCCAGTTCATCATATTCTAACAGGATAGGGAACAACGCGGAAAATAGCTAGTCGTCTATAGTTAGAGAGCTTGTGAGTGTTTTTGCCTTAAACTTTGGAGCGGCATAGAATCTTCTTAAATTTTATAAAACCGTTACCTATTTTAGCTTTTTATCAATCAAAACAGTTAAAGATGCTTAAAAACTCATTAATCTTAATATAAATAAATTACGTATCACGTTGTTTGTCCGGGACGGACTCCTAAACTACTTAACCGATTTTAATCAAATTTGAACACATTGTGCATCCATTTGATCCAAATTGAAAGATAGGAAAGATTACATCTTGTATGCTAGTATGACTAAAAAATGAAACTTATATTACGCGGCGACTACATAATCTATACTACGTTATAATTTTCCTTTATAAACTGGTAAACTGCAAAGAGCTATAAACAACATTTTGTTAGCTTAACAAGTACTATATGGGTATAAACACGAAATTTGTTATGATCAGCTCGTAAAACTATGTGATGCATCTCACGTACGATGCTAATTTTAACGGTTATTCAACTTTATAACCATTAGAGTATCTAAACTGTTTACTAAAATATTATCTTTATTAATAATGTAAAGCTAAAAAGATTTATTATTGTTAGAAAAAGTAAGCGTATTATTGGGGAACACTGTGGACTTTTAATAATTTGCATAACAATGAAATATATTATAAGAACGGATAAAATATGATTACTTTTGAGAGTTTATGTTAAATCATATATGACGAGAGAATTTATTTTAAAATTTCTAAGACAAGTCCACGATAGAGCTCTTTAAAGAGAGCCAGCCCAATATTACGCGAATTTTGAAATTTCGTTATAGTGATCGAATTCTCTCCTTCTCTAATTCTCTCTCTATCGTGAAACACAGATGAGGTTGCAAAATAAACATTAAAACTATATCAACAGTATGCTACAAGTTCGTTATTTTAAAATTCTGAAGCATCAAAATATTTTATACTTTACTTACAAAATTAAACATAGTGTTGTTTCCAATTGTCTAAGCTTGATAAGACAATAAAAATAAAAATTGTTTTATGTATGCAATAAGCCTTCACTTTCGCTTCAACCGATATAATCTACTGCTAGACATAGGTCTCGCGAAATGATGCCCAAAAGGCCCGATCTTGCGCCGCCTGGCTCCAGCAGTTACCGGCGATCCTCCTTATATCGTCGGTCCACCTTGTGGGGGATCTTCCTACACTGCGTCGTACGGTGCGGGTTCGCCATTCCAGCACCTTCCGGCCCGGGTTCGCCATTCCAGCACCTACCGGCTCCAAGCCTTCACTTTACGTTACAATAATTTATTTTCGTATATTTTGTAAGCCCGTACTTTGGTACTGTCATTGGGTTTTTACATACAAACTAAGAAAGGTTTCTAAAGGAGAAAGTGAATTAAACTTATATATAACACGTACTTTAATTAAAATCTTCAGACTGCATTAGTGTATTGGACATAAATTTAACTTAGCAAAGAAAACAGATGAATTATTTTTTATATACAATGACACTCCAGCACTTGCTATTAAATAGCAAAATTTACTCTAGGATTCACATTTAAGCATTAAATATACTTGCGAAAAACTTAAGGTAAGGTTTTCACAGAACATAAATACAGTTAAAAACTCATTTTGAAGATATTTAGTAAATTTTTACGATGCACGCACACACCGTCACAAAAGCCGACACCATGAAGTTGGCTTTAGTCAATATTTTAGTTTTTATAATATTTTATAATTATATAATACCTTAATTATTCTATTATATTACTTATTAGACATTGAAAATATTAACGTGACATTGTTATCAGAATTATAACTTTCAGACTCAAGCATAGAAAACAGATTATAAACTATTTCTATCCAATGAAAGTTAGTTTACGTTTATTATTTTCGAATCTTTGGCCTTTGCATTGCGTTGAGTGAACGAATGATGGATGTATTTGATTTGACAAGCAACATAAACTACAGCGTGGTTTTTATAGTTTTGCGAAGATATTATAAATGTTGCTTATATATTATTTTGCATTTTTTTATGCAATCAAGCTTGTATTTCAATAAGACATTCAATAATCGCGCTAAAAGTTGTGGTATCCAATGATAATGACTGATAATTTAAAGGTTCTTAGACAGAGTTTATGCATATTCTTCTTTGAAAAGATTTTTATCTTGTTACGCCAAAGAAGTATAATTTATATATAAGTTCATAAACACTTTTATATATAACACAAGCTAGAGCCTGCCGTTTTCACTGTGAATAATTGGTGCTCATGTAACTGAGGTACTTTAAAAAAATATTGTCTGTTTCATCTTGATTTGCCAAAAACTTAAAAATTATTTCTTACCAAACGTAATTTCTATACAAAGTTCTATTATATTCTAAGTATTTTATTTTCGCTATAAGCAACGCCTTTAAAGTAACTTTAACTTTTGTAACAACGTTGATTTAGGTTTTAACTGGTTAGCGAAATATAGAGACAGTGTTATTTTATTTTTATATATCTATAGGTATATTTATAGCTTTCAGAAAAGTATTTATTACAATACATCCTAAAGGCCATTAGACAATAAACTGTTACCTGAATCCAAGAATGATATAGTATTATTTCCCCTTCACTATTACTCTCCAGTAATAAATTCTCCCTTCATTCCGTAAAAAAAATATCCGCCTAAAGGAAATTTTTGAAATGGACGCGGAAATCGTCTGTCTTTATATATGTCCACTGTCCATTTTCAGGTTGATTTGTTATTTTCCTCTATTATTGTTATAGGATTTTTTATGAGTTCAATTAAAAAGTAAGCCTTTTGTTAACAAAAATAAGTTCCATTCGCGTTTTTTACCGTCTAGACAAATTTAAGAATTTGCTTTGAGTAAGAAATGTCTATGTAGCAGGAAAAACCTGTTGTAAGCACCAATATGGATCTTCTATCATATATGAGTCACTGCCGATTCACTGTCAAATTATCACGTCAATCCATAAGTCCATTAAGTAGTATTGTAATATTTTCTTTATTTTGTTTTCATAAAATATACTAATGCTTTCGAAGTGATTTGAACCGAGTGATGCTTGCCTAGGATTCGAACCCACGAAGCTTAACCACTAACCTATTTATTGGCTAATCACTCTGTTACATATATATATATATATTTCTTATCTTCCTAATTTTTTGCATTGAATACAAACGATTTCATTCGCACCTTAATAAAAACACTAGCCCCATTGCGTACGATGACACAATGCATTACCTATCGAAATTGGACCGGAAAATATTCCCGTCGATAGCAATAAAAACACTTGGCTATATGCAGCCGAAATGCAGCGAGTCGAAAAATATTGGAATACGTCCAATAAGTTCCGGTAATGAAAACAAGTTTACACAGATACCTAAGAAGTTTTCCGTTTCATGAAATCTTGGTACGTTGTACGATCGAGACAATAGATGTTTGCTGGTGTTCGTGTTGGCAGAGGGCCGGGGCGGTGATGCGAATAACTCATTTTACGCTTCATGTCGTCAACCCGATCGTAGTCCATATTCTGAATCAATCGGTTTGAAACTTAAGTCAACCGAACCTACTCGTATGATATCATAAGTAATAATAATATATTATGATACAACAATCCTTGTTTGCTAACCTTACTATAAAACACACCCGCCGAATTGAGCGAATTCAGCGAGACTTTCTTAGATCTCTGGCCTGGCGTGACTATCGGCGTCGTTCTTTAAATTATTATCGCAGACGAAATCGGGATATCATTACATTTGCACTCATCGCTTACAAAAATATTTCTTCTTTCTATAACCCGATTGTTAGAATGTGTTGGCTATACAACTAACTTGTCACCACGACTAATATTGACATTTTTAGTCACAACCCCACTACGTTTGTCAAATCCATTCGATGTTGCAACACGCTCATAAATATGAAGGAGTTTACCAATTTATAATTCAAATATGTAATTTTTAGTCTCCTTTTAAATATCATTCTATTATATATTAAATTTGCTAAGTGACACGTCCTTCATTTTTCATATAACATTGCTGCCTGTGTGCACACTGTAATTTGGGGATGTGATTTGATTGTCACGCGGATATATTATTTGTGTACTTTTTATTTTATAATCTGTAAGTGTAACACGTTAAAAAGAAATCCTGTAAGCTAAAATGTCGTGCGAGCTGAATCAGATAAATATACTACCGTACATAAATTTGAGATGAAACACAATATCAACGAGCAATTTCCCTCAACATCACATATATAAAAACTATGACCATAATTCTTAGATAGGTACTTTGTCTTTTTTACAATTCTACTTCATCTGTTGAACAAGCGAGTAGGTTTTACTGTTTGTTTTTAATTCCGTCAGTAGTCAGCCATTGATTGCTGGTCGATGTCAAATCATTCCACCGGGTCTACAATTTACTTCGAATATTCTAGAATATTTGAATTTGCTCCTTATCACAGTCGAGTCAGTCAACATTAAAAATCACAATGTTTTTAATACAAGCAGTTTTAAGGAACCTTTTAATATCGTCAAATTTTCAATAGGCAATAAGTTTACCGCAGGTTTGGAAACCTGGCTCATAAGTTATTCTTTAAAAAGCCAGGTTTATTCTTTAAATTAGGTTACATATTGACACCCTTTTAATTGACTTTAACAGTAAGTCACTCATGTAATAAACTTAAACGTTTCGATACTTGTCGCAAAGTTAAACAATGTCAAACTGCGAGAACTCATAAGTCCGGAAAATATTGTTGGACACTCCTTCATTTTGAAACGTGGATAACAAGGGGAACTATCAGCTACAAAGCTGTTCTCCCTCTTGTAGGCGTTTTATACTATAAGTGAGAGCTGGGTGTAACTAATGTTTTAATTTAACCTTCAACTTTTGTATCGATTTTCTCACAAAATCACATGAAAAAAATCAACAATATCCCTGGCCATTTCGGAAAACAAAATCCCGGCTTCAATTTCTGATTAATATAGTAATATAATTATTCTTTAATATATGTATTCTTATTTCACATATACATGCAAATTTTAAAAGAAGAGAATTTCAACATTTTAGATAAAAGTGTACAAAGGCGGTCTAATCGCTTAGAACGATCTCCTCCAGACAACCTTGGAGATAGTAGGCCATGAATGTACTGGGTAAGTGCAATAAAATAACCTATTAAAATTACTCCTACATCTTAATCGTGAAGGAATTCCAATAGCACAGCGTCCGACAATAAGGAGTATTAAGCAAATCACCATGAAAACGCAATTGTAGATTATTATCTCTTTCAGTTGAAGTAAAGCGGGATTCTAAAGATGATGGAGTGTGGGGATAAAAAAGTATGGAATTTAGGAGAGTAGGAGTAAGTAAATTTCTGCGCGATCGGGTTGGTAAAATATAGACTGGGTGCGATAATGAGAGTATAGTAATATTCTTGAATCTTGAATCTCCATCACCAGAGTTAAGCTTATACAAAATTAGGTATTCCGTTGTTATGTAATAAAACCCGATATATGAGATAAGAAAAGCTGAAACTATGAGAATAGCTGTTAGACTGTGAGTTTACGTACCTAAAAATGCAAATCTTGAAGAGTAGATAAACAATATAAAGGTGAATCAAGATTATAAACTATCTTTCGCATTAACCGAAACACTTATTTTGACCAAAAGAAAATTGTTCCGAGATGTGACAAAGTAATGTCAAAAATCACAACATAAAATGTTGTATTCATCTAATAAAGAGGTCTTCGAGCTCGGAAAATATGGGAAATGTGTGAATATGGGTTAAGGGGACCAAGATGGCGCGGGACAAAAAAAACGAAAGGGACAAGGCGCACAAAGGCGAACCTTATTAAGGATAAGGCAAGAATGATGAATGGTTTTCGGTTCATATTCAGAAGAATATATTATAAGCCCCTGAAAAATAAAAATCTTTTTTAATATTACTCTAAAATGGTTCTGAGCTTTGTTGTGTCACACGCGAAGTTATTGTCATTGTTTGGGCTTATTTCAATAATATTAATCGCGGTATATAATCTAATTTAATCTCAAAGGAGAGATGAGCCATTTATACAAGATACTACAAGGAGGGTCTTAATGAAGCATTGTCTTCGTTCCGATTCAGGGCACCATGTTGGTTACTAGCAGAAGATTTGATTGCGATTTCTGTCAGGAAAATGATGTTGACTTTGACCATGCCTGGTCACCATCCAGGTAAGCCTTTAGTAAAAACTTTAGATTTCGTAACAATGTTGTATAGCATCCAGCAAAATCAACACTTACGTTAAAAAAAACAAGGTAGAGCCTGAAGATGACATAAGACAATAAGTTGTAAAGTATAAATGAATAATTTTATAAAGAAAAAAAAGGTGCGTGCGTACAAAGTACACATGTCAGAAGTGAAACTTCTTTGGCAAACTAATTTTTTAGTCTTATTTAAATTTATACAAACCTAAATCTTTATATTTTCGAGACTTAGAGGGAGGGAAAAAGGAGGATATATTAGGAATTGAATGAATTTAATTGTGATTAAGTGTAGAATATAATTTTTTGAAATCTCAAATGACGAATTGTAAATAAAAATGCCACGTGTTTTTAGTCATATTAGAAAATATTGATTAAATTTCGATGTTGAATTTAAAATTTAGAAAAGGGAATTTTATGTTTTATGAATAATAGTATATTAAATTATTAAATGACGATAGGCAAATTAAAGTGTTACATGTTATTTGTAAAATTAAAACTACCTAACCTTCAAACCAATTAGCACAAAAAACGCTGTACATCTTTGTAACGCTAATCATGCGTTTCATCCGTAAAAAAATGACCCTCATGCGCCTAAAGAAGTTTTACTTCAAAACTCTTTATTAATAAAAGTTTAATTATAATAACAGATCCACCTTAATAATACCAATACTCAATATATTGCCTCTTATAATGCGATTTTAATGATAGTGTTTAGATATTATGCTTTTTATTAAATGCGGTTAATGCATTTGCATAAATGAA
This sequence comes from Elymnias hypermnestra, assembly GCA_015832385.1. Taxonomy (NCBI): domain Eukaryota; kingdom Metazoa; phylum Arthropoda; class Insecta; order Lepidoptera; family Nymphalidae; genus Elymnias; species Elymnias hypermnestra. The sequence goes on along the minus strand of JACTOM010000063.1, from coordinate 2,114,216 downwards.
ACCAATGCAGCAAAAATATTGCGGAAATAGAAAAATAAAACACGGTGTTAAAATCTTGATGAAAGGCTGACCTAGCTAATACCAATTAGCTAGATATTCGCGGCTCTCGCTCTACTACCTTCTTTAATACCTGGTTTTGATATAATATAGTACAAGAATATGAATTCTGATAGTATGAGTTAAACATAATTAATAGCTGAGGTTTGTTTTATACCAGGTTAGATGCCAATTCAGAGGGTATATAAATAGTTGATTTTTTAATCATGTTGGTTAAGCATGGCTATTTAATAAAAAAGACCTATAAATACTATAATGATATATTTGCAGCGTTTCATTGCAAAGAGCTTATTGTCCTATCTGAGGCTCTAACGTATATGTGTACGAGATTTCACTTAAATCAGTTTAGTAATTTTGGCGTACAAAGAGACAGACACTTACTTACAAATTTATAATATTAGTAAGGATTGTTACTTTACACCCTTGATGAAGAGATTTTACCAACTTTAAATTTAGGCTTCAGGGTTCTAGTTTAAAATACGAGGATACTTCCACTTACTTCCCTAATGTTTGCATTAAAAACTAGCCTATGTCCTTCAGCAGGATCTGGTCTCTCGGTGTACCAAAATTCCTTTAAATCGGTTCAGTAGTTTTGGCGTTAAAGCGCGACATTCAGACAGAGTTACTTTTTCAATTATAATATTGGTAAGGATTTTGCATTTTTTAGTCTGCAGTGAAATACTGACATTTGTAAATATAACGAATCGTCGGGAAAATAATTGACATCAGTCCAAAAAAAGTTTTAATCAATTTATTTACATCCTATATTTTTCTAATTTTTTTTTATTTAATGTAATCGGAAATACCTTCATTACAAAGATTCTTACCTAAATGACATAATTATTTACGCAATTATATTTCATGTAACTAATTAAAACAGAAGTATAATTGTTAGTGAGAAAACTATCTATGAAATATATTTGATTAATTGTATTTATGTTGCAAATTAATCATCTTACAAAAAATAGTGTCATAAAGTATTTCACGTACGCATTACTCTATAGAGGCTATTAAAATACTTTTCTATTTACAACGAAGGCGATTTTCTTTGTACGGGAAATCTTTCAAAGTTTGAGTATTAAATATAAATATCTTTATTCATGGCAGCTAAAGATAAAATCTTTAGGAAGACAGCGCCTTAGAAAACCTGGTGACAGAAAGCGTTGACACCGTCATTGAAAAGTACAGTCTAGAATCTGATACGATTCATTAGCGTTATGAGCTATTAATATTTAATCATTCCCCTTTGATTGACTCATGGAAGTGTCATATAGCCTTGGGGTTATGACGCTTTTCAAGTCTATAAAGCTCTTTAACACCGTCTTCTTAGAGTCTTTAGTTTTTTAGATAAATATATGTGATAAAAATCAATTTTATATTAGTCTTTTCTTATAAGTACTTAAAAAGTATTAGCAGACCAAATCAAATCTATTTCTTGAAGTACAGTTTCCATCACTTTTATTAGATAGTTAATTTACATATAGATATATATATATATATAAAGAAGAACTTAAAAAAACTGAAGTTATCTGAAATCCTTGCCCTATTCTGAGAAGAGGCCACAACAATCCGGTTTACGTTTTTATTAACATTATTAAAAATTAAAAAACACCCTTACACGTAATATTATATGTAGACAAGTATGTTAAATAATATATAAATAACAAATCCTAGGTCGCCACTGCAGTTGTATGTGCAAGTTGAATGATTTTATATGTAAAATATAATGATTGTAAAACTTATTGTTAATAGTAACGGCTAAGTTTCTTGGCATTATCTTTTCGGTAGAATATAGGAGAGGTAATAGATAGCTTATTAACGGATGAACTTGATGATTCAATAGAGTTTATTAAGTCTATTTTATACAGAATATTTAGATTTATTAAATTTGTTTCAATTTACTTTGCACAAGTTCATTTAATACCAAACTGTTTTTGCCTTCAAATTACGTGACAAGATTTTTGAAGTGAAACTTCTTTAGTCGTGTGAGGGTAAAATTTTTACGGATGAAACGCGTCATTAGCGTCACGAAGATATTCAGCGTTTTTATGCTAATTCGTTTGAAGGTTAGGTAGTTTCATTATATTTCATAAATACTCTTATCTAAATTTTTTGATTAAAAAACAAAATTTAATTTATAATTTATAATATTGACAAAAACACGTGGAATTTTTATTTATAATTCGTCATTTGAGAATTCAATAAACTATTTGTATCAATTTTCGACACTTTTAATATTTTAATGATATTATATTATTATATTCATTAAATTCATAACATATCTTCCTTTTATCCTCCTTCTAAGTCTCAGAAATCCAAAGTTTTAGATTTGTAGAGATATAAACAAAACTTAATAAATACTTTGCCAAAGTTTCACTTTTGACATGTGTAATTTGTACGCATACACTTTTAATTTTTTTTTTAATTTTTCGATATCGATCTATAGAAAATTCTCTCGAAATTTATTATAAAAATATTAATATCAGCACTATTACCCTATAGTAGACTGTCATATAACAAAAAACACATAAAATATAAAACTACTTAAAATTATGATATATTTACGTCAATATAATGTTATAAATTTGATTGTGTGAAATGTGATTTATCGTCTGGTGCTTGTATAGTACAGAAAATAGGGTCTTCGATACCTTAATAAAAAGAAATACTGTACTTAATACTTCCATTTTAGAGTTAAGCGTTTACAAGAAAAAATCCATTATTCCAGTTGTCTGAACAAAGGCAATTAAGTAGGTATGGGAGTTGTGGCTGTTACTCGTACGTATCCAATTGAAGGGACGTTAACACGTATATTCGGACAGCTTTGTTAAAATAAATGATTTTTGTGTATATAAATTAAAACTTAAATGCAATTTCTTATGGTAACTTTAGCGTGAGATTTACACACGACACATTAATTAATATTGTTATATAGTTTCAAATACTAAACACGCTTTTAAAGATAATCAAAGTCAAAAGTAAAGAATGATTCGTAGCATAACAATTAGATTACTGAGGAGACTAATTAATGTCACTAAAAGCGTGGGGTGCTTTAATTATGAAATGATGCAGAGTTAGTTTAAAAGTGTCATACAAAGCACAGTGACTTTGAATATTCTCGTCAGTAATTTTTTTTTATTTATCTCTTTATTGTTTATAGTAACACACTAAGAAAAAACACAATTATCTAAGTTTCGCGGAAAAGGCGGTCTTATCGCTTTGAAGCGATTTTTCCAGACGACCTTGAGGAAGGAGAAAAACATTAAAGAATACATATATACCAGTTAATCTGATGTCGTCTGCTAAATTATAAGTTATGAGAGGAAAAGAGAATAATTATTAACCAGTGTTTAAAATGTTTAAAGATGGTGTACATCGAATTTAATTATTTTCAACTTATTAGTTAATTTTTAAACTCGATTGGGCACCGTTCGGGAAACTACGCCAGATATTTTCTTTCGAAATACCTCAGTGCCTGAAGACTAAAGTCTTCGAACAGTACGTGTTGCCAGTGATAACCTACGGTTCTGAGACGTGGTCGCTGACTATCTGGCTCATGCTGAAGCTCAGCGTCACTCAGCGTACGATGGAGAGGGTTATGCTCGGAATTTCTCTACTTGATCGAATCAGAAATTAAGAGATTCGTAGTAAAACCAAAGTCACCGACATAGTCCTACGAATCGCGAACCTGAAGCTGCAATGGGCGGGGCACATAGTTCGAAGGACCGATGTACCGTTATGGGGCCGAAGGTGCAGGAGTGGCGACCTCACACCAGTCGGCGCAGTGTAGGCAGACCCGCACAAGGTGGACCGATGAAATAAAGAGGGTCGCCGGTAGCCGCTGAAGCCAGGCGGCGCAAGATCGGGCCTTGTGGAGGTCATTACGTGAGACCTATGTCCAGCATTGGTCGTCCATCGTTTAAAGCGACGAGGAAACTGTTCGTTTATATATTATTTTTAGTTTTTTAAACAATTTTTTTTTCAATTTCTAGTTCGATCTCCCATTAAGCAACTCTCTTTAATATGTACAATTATGTTAACAATTGCATCTCAATTAAAAAAAATTCTTGTCAGTAATTTAATTGTTATGTAAGATTTTTTATCGTATGTTATTTTTAGATTATTACATTGTCATGCATCTTTGACATTTGTGCAAAGTTAGAACTAGATCGATCCGTTTAAACTGGGGGTAAATCAGTTCAAGTTTCGGTTACATACATACAGGTGAAGCTTATAAAGCTTTTGATAAAACACTCAAGTTTAAGAAAGTGTATTTAAACTTGAGTGCATAAATAAAAAAGCAGTTTATTAACAAATGAGACATATGTATTGTATTGTGTATTTATAGGAAGTAGTTTGATGCAACTAGCTATTGGATCATAATAACAGAAATTGAAGCATTGGATTTGAGAGATCAATTCTTTAATAGTGAATTGTAACTTCGACATAACAAAAATGAGGTACATGTAAGAAGCAAATTTAGCCAATATTATTAATTATACGAATATAAAAATTCTAGTATTCATCGAAATCTTCTTGTCTTTTATTTCGCGATAGTTAACGTTAGGTAAAAGACTTATGCATCTTCAATTGATTCGTCTGTTTCGATTTATTTATCAAATAAAATGTTACACATAGTTGTCGTCATTTGTTCCAACTCCGCCAAAGATATTTTTTAAATCTTTAATACTTACTATTGAAAACATATTCAACTATAAACAGTACTGAAACAATTTTATATATTCTATAATATTCTATTATTTCACTTTATTTAAAACAGATTTTGTATGTATATTTATTAATTAAGATAAAAGCTAACTTTTTATATAAGAAATTCGCCTCAGTCCATCTGGGAGAGTATTTTAAAATTTGAATCCTTAATGACTTGAGTTGAATAAATTCAAATATTGATTTTAGACGTTGAAAAAATCTTTTGCACAAGCCTCACCAGAGGGGGTTAAAAGGGTTCAAATCTCAAGGGAGGTGTCGAATCATTCAAACGAACTTACTAACGCTCTCCCTAGAGTTTTATGCACTTGTTAATATTCCGCACAAGTTATACGCTTTTTGCGTATTGGATTATAGAGACAAAATTATAATTGTATCCGTAATTGGCCTTATTCTAAGTATATTAAGTATTTTATGTAATAACTTGTTAAAACACTGTTGGATTACCAATAATAATAAAATAAAATAAAATCTTCCAAAAATAAAACTAAACTGCGTGATTGGTCTAGTTGTCAGCTTGTTCGGCTACAGAAATGAGGTCCTGGTCTCTTTGGTCCTATCGGATTGCCTTTCCATTGGACTATGTATGTATAGAGTGAAGGAATAAAGAGAATAAAGAGTTAGCACATACACTCGTACCTGCTAAGCTGTGTCTTTGCTATGCTCTAAAAACCCTCTCTTATATGAAAAATGCCTTTACTAAAAGTTATGCGCAGCTTTCGACAACTTTTGTTAGAAATGATAATCTATAAAATTATCAAAATACTAATATTTAAGACAAGATTGTTAATGTGTTGCAATTACTAAAAGTTTTTTCTTTATTATGATTCTTATGAAAAGTTAAAAAATATATGATTGTAATCTTATATATTTTTCTAATACTAAGTATAACAAACTATAATATAAAGTCACAAACTTTAACTCGTTCATATTATTCTTAATAAATTAACCTAATTTGCCAGGACCCCCGATTTCATTTTGTCTAATAAAGTAGTGAGATGCAATCTCCTTCTGAGACAACCAGGTATATTTATTCACATCAAATACCGTGTAATAATTGACGCGTAGAGTAAAAAATCACGATCTAATTATAGCAGTAAGAGTTATATTTTGAAAATAATGTTAAAAGTAAAAAAAATGTAATTTTCGTTTTGTTTTCGTATAAATTTTCTGTTATAAATACTGCAAGTATTGTTTTATAATACATTAAATAAAAACTATTAGCAGCTAGGCCGATTGTTTTTATTTAATTTATTATAAATTTACTTATGTTTATATCTAATCGATACCATAAATTTTGTTGTGGTAATTATTATGCATGAAGTGAATGTTCATATACTATAAAAACTTGTAATGCGATATGGTGATATTTGCTCAGCTGTAAAATATTTGTCTAATTACAAAATAATTGTTTCTAAATAAAACATTTTTATGTGGAAATATTTGCCTTATTCTATATCCATTTTTAAATTAGGCATTATGACGTAGTTTTTAATATTAAAAGAAACACTATTTTTAAGCGTTTCAATTACAGAAAATGAAAAACGAATCAGAATTTTTTTACGAATATTATTTTTTTAATCGTTACTATATCGTCTTCGTAATCCGATTTTATTTTAATCATTATGGCAAAGACATTTTATTCATTTTATCAACTTGACGTGTCATTATCATTGATATAATAGACGAGCTTAGTAACTTCTACTAGGCCTGGTCTTGCATCGATTATCTAGCGTCTGTTTCTATAATACACATATGGATATACTATAAATAATAAACAAATCCATCATAATTATGTAAATTACCTACTATATACACTAGAATTGCCTTAACTTGAAACGGCTCAAGACCTTACTACATGATGCATATAAGCGGATTAGCAGTATGAAGCTATTAAACCTCAGCACCTCTTACGGATCAACGCATTCCATTGCGTCTACTTTATAGGCTGCTAACACTAATTGAGAATTTACAAATATAATGTGAACGCTAAACTATCATATTTTTAAAATGAAACCGAATGTAGGCAAAAGGCAATAGTTTTGATATATAATCATGTTGCCAAACTTTTCGTTTCAGACAGACAGAGATATTGCAAGCTTTTATAAAAAATTGGTTGTCTGGAAAACTTGTTGACGGAAGAAAGTTTTACGTGAAAAAATCATAAAAAACATTGATGAAAAATTGTTATTGTAATAAACAATGAAGTAAGGCCGATCGCGCCTCTTTGTCATTTCTTCCGCGCTCTCTATTGCACGCTTGGTATAGGCGGAAATTGAGAAATAGTCATGCTTTTTACGTCATCACGTTATACGTTATTTTCCACGTTATCACGTCAAAATTATTAGACATTCTGACCAAATAGCACTAACTAGAGCTAAATAATAAGATTATATTTACAGAAATAATCATAATATTAGAATTTACTATTCAAATCAAACTATAGTTTATACATAATAAGAAGGCTTAACGAGCTCTTTAAATCGCCAAGTTCGTCGTTCATCGGAAGATTGATTCATCGATTACTTTTCAGGCAAGAAACTCATCACTCTTTGAACTTCAACTTTTACAATAATTATATTTTACTTATTACATGACCTACAACTGTCTCATCCTGCTGCAGATCATTAGGCCCTGGTTAAGAAATTGACAGTTTGAAAATATGTGAATTTGCTACAACCCGCACTTCGAAGAGCACGTTACGCTTCTCTTGCGCCTGATCTCTCTCCAATTGTGTCAAATTCGTCGTCATATTGGACTATAAAAATGAAGGAACAGGGATTGCAATTACGATGCTTTGAAATCGACTACGAGAATATTATTACCTTCTGTTTAAGTATCCGCTTTTAGCCTTTAAATTGGAGCTGAGTATTAATGCGGCGTACTTCGTGAATATTACAAAACTGCAATTTCCGTATCAACGCGTTGTAAATACGTAATGCACCGGAGCATTCTGTATTCATATCATAGGTACCCATAAATCATCTATTTACCTACGCAAACTTTGTTCTTTTCCAGTTTTTATGTATGTATAATTAATATTTACTGTAGCAACCGTTAATTATAACATTATTTTAATTAGAAATAAAAATGACATATAGTACTTTGTTGTCTGAAAACAGAATAGTCTCGTTGCAGATTTATTTTTGTAAATAAACTTGTTTCTTGTCGTTGACTTTATTTTTAGTATAAACTGCAATTAGTGTTTTTTAGTTTAAGATGAAATTATGCCTAGGCGACTCTGGGGTGTATAAACTATTATATGTATACGCCCTGTTCTGAGAAGAGTCAACTACAAAAGCAGTCGGGTATCCTTTTTTACCATCATCATTACAATATAGTATTGATAGATTAAAGCAACACCTTCACTGTCACGATTATTATCGTCTAGGTAATCTTTCAAATTATAATACGGTTTTACGATTAATACTTTTGAGAAAGGATTTCATCTTATTAGTGAGATCTGCAGAACTGGAAATCTGTTACAAAAACGTATAGATTTACCATTTAATGAGTTGTTAATAATCAACGGAAAAGACACTTAATGAATATGTTCATACTTATCTCAATTAAGTAGAGGAAAATTTTCGGTTCAAGCAACGAAACCTTGAAAGTTCTGCTGTTGAAGGGCGGACAAATCGACAGGTCACAATATCAGGTTTCGATTTGCAAAAATGTCTACTTATACTACTTCGACAGATAGTATAGAAAGGAGCAATTACTGTTTGTTTGTACATTTTATTTTAATAGTTCTACGTGCAATTGAAAAAAAAAAATTATATGATGACTTAAAAGCAAAATATATCCTAACTCCATAAGAACCAAACATCTTTTTAATTTTTACCAGTAAATTCATCTCGGAACGTAAAAGTAATGATTATATTCTCCCGTAAATTGCATAAAAAACTTAGTTGTTTATATAATTTATATATAACTTTTTTCTACACCCGCTTAGGGTTTTGGAACTTCCCAGATAAATCAGACGAAAAATTAGATAATCCAAAAATAAAAAAAAAACATTATAATAAACAGTATATCTGGTCCATATGCCCGTTCAACCAATAAACAAGGTTTCTAATCCAGAAAAAAACGTTTTCAATTTCCAAAAAAATTATTAGCGCTATTTCTTACGTTATTATAATTAATATAGAATTATATTTTATTAATTAATTTTCAGTTAGAATTACATTAAAAATGGTGTTAAAAAGATATACTTTTTATTTTTGTGTCAAATATACGAATATAATAAAATAAAGCACTTGTATAACACAACATTTCTAGCGAAGGCTTGTTTGTACATAATGATGATGTGAACAATGTGGAGTGAGCAGAATATGGAACCTGGAAACTAATATGAAAACTACTCAATCTCTCTGTGCTATAAAAGCAATATATAGTCTCTATATAATTTCCGTTAGAGATTTCAATACAATCTATCTAACCTCAGTCCACAGATCGCTTTTACATTCAGACGTATAGAACACGGTACTATCGGTGGGAGCATAATTCTCCGCTCTGAAATATTTATATCATGGTCTGTAGTGGTGCTAGGAAGCTACACAGTAATCCGCTTTTAACCAATACGACACGACAACTAACTGTTCGTCTGAAATTGTTATCCACTTCTATTTTATCTATGGCTAATGTTAGGAGATCTATGTCTATAAAAATGAACTAATCTCAAAATATATATCGATGGCCCATATTTATAAAGAATCAAGTAAAAAGGGTTTTTTTAGCATCATGTTTTAATTTAAGATAAGACAATACAAGATTAAAAACGATGACTGAAATTAATAAATAGGGTGATATAATCACCGAAATTATAAAAACGTCGAAATGTTAAAATAGCAATGGACTGTACGTAGGGACTATATCAAATTAGGATTACTCACGCAGTCATCACTAGATCTCCAAAGTTATGCGCCCTATTGATTTGAAATTTAGTTTTCGTGATGTAGACGCTGACTAAGAACAGAATTCCCTGGGCTAAGCATCCCGCCTAGGAAGAGGCGGCTCAAACACGTCCTTGGCGACCCACACGACCAGGTTATATTTGACAACGTCCCGTACACAATTCCACATACACAGAGTCTTCGCTGGCGCAGACCAGGCCTGCACCCCGGCCGCGGCCCTCAGTCGCGGACCCATGGGCGTCAAGACTAAGAACCTGTCTGATTGTCCTTTTCATCAGCAGCAAACATTGCTCTAAGCCTAGGTCCGAGCCTCGCAAAAAGCGTCCTCAGAGCAACGTTTCTACCACGACGCAGCAGGGCCCTTCTACGGGCCCACCCCTCAGCAGAGCTTCTGCGCTCGCCACCCCTCTCGGTTACGCTGTCAAAGCCAGTAGGGCTAACAGCAACTACGCACTTCGAAAAAAAAATATTACCATGGAATCGAAACCGCGTGGCATAGTTAGTTATAAAATAAAGTAAGTAAGTAAAACAGGTTCAAGTGGAGGCTTAAATCATTTATTAAATCCAAATAAAAGTTTAAAAAATGCTTGTTTAAATATTTTGGCAGCACTTGAATGAAATATGGCGCTCTTCTATATCGAATATACACTCGTATAATATTCGCAGTATTTTTGTACAATTTTCCTATTCACGTGTTGACTAATTGTTGTGTATCCATAACAGTAAAACGTTTTATTTCGAAAATATAGTCATATTTTAGAACTTTTAAATGATAGTCAACCCAGACATGGTTAGCTATGATTCAAGAAAAAAGACCGTCCCAAATTCTGTTTTTAGCTTCAGTAGTTTCACCGTAATGTGTGTTAAACTAAATATCTCTCCAATTTTAGAATCGTATCCGTCACGTAACAATGAAATAAAACGGTTATACTGAAATCTACGATGTTAAGACTAGCTCTCGAGTTATGGAAATAGCTTTGGCAAGCATTGAACACCAATTGTTATAGCATGAATCGTATATTAAAGCCATTGCTTAATAACACACTGAACTCAATTACCCCTACTTTGTTACGGAACAAATTTTAAAAAGTAAGGAAATAGAACTTTTTAGCACCCGTTTGTTCAACGCACTTGTTTGTATCTAATTTTTTTTAGTCGTTCTTTAATATCATCAGCATTTATATTTGATGAATCAAAAGTGCTGCAAAGGCTTGCATGAATAGAGATTATTTAAATTTGAATTTAAAAAAGAAACAAAATAAAATAAATCACAATGACTGAATTATCTTCTTCTTTACTTTACTCGTATTACTCTTTCATTATTATAAATATTTAACATATTTTATTTCAATTAGTGCACACTCTGCATATTATATTGCATTTTATTTTTCAAAGCGTACTGCATGATATTTAATTTTATATTGTAAGAATGTGGAGTAATAATAACAAGGAATTTAAATATGGTACAGACAAGTTACTACAGATGATGTTATGATTATTTTCTACACTTATTGCAAATAGAATAAAGATTGTTATTGAATCTTTTCAACTTTTAAGGAAAACAGCAGCATTTTCTAATTATTAGTTCGGTTTGCTATGGAAACTTGTATATTAGATTTTAAACTATTAATCATGATTATAGCCTGAAGACCAGTGCGTGTTGCCAGTGATGTCCTACGGTTCTGAGACGTGGTCGCTGACTATGGGCCTCATGCGGTAGCTCAGAGTCACTCAGCGTGCGATGGAGAGGGCTATACTCGGAGTTTCTCTACGTAAAGGAATCAGAAATGAAGAGATCCGTAGTAGAACCAAAGTCACCGACATAGTTCTACGAATCGCGAACCTGAAGTGGCAATGGGCGGGGTACATAGGCCGAAGGACCGATGTACGTTGGGGGCCGAAGGTGCTGGAGTGGCGACCCCGCACCGGACGGCGCTGTGGAGGCAGACCCCCCACAAGGTGGACCGATCATATATAGAGGGTCGCCGTTAGCCGCTGGAGCCAGGCAGCGCAAGATCGGGCCTTGTGGACGTCATTACATGAGACCTTTGTTCAGCAGTGGACGTCCATTGGTTGAAGCGACGACGACGATGACGACCTTAAATGCCTTAACTTAGTGTTTCGAGGATAAAACTGTATTGAACTATACAAATAGCTTCGAATAAGTCCGAAACTACTCGTGGTCAAACCAACTTTTTGCAATGTTAGTATAATGCGATAGCATAAAGATAATTATCAGCCCATTAATGTCCCACTGCAAGGCACAGGCCACCTCACTCATAGGAGAGGGTGTTTTGAGAGCACAGACCCATAATGCTGCTCCACTGCGGGTTGGCAGGCATAATACATCAGTGCAGTCTCAATTCCTTCACTCTCATAGTGCGATGTGACGGCAATCCGACACGGTTGAAGAGAGATTAGACGCAGGACCGACAGTGTATCTTGCTGAAAGAGGCACGGGAGTGGAGTACACCTCCCAATTCCCAACTTCGGGCAAATATTGAGAAAATGTTATCATATCTCATTTTAAAAACTCTGAAATGCAACTCTAAATTTTATGAGCAATCTTTTCATGTTTTGGCTACCAGATTATTGAATTCGCTCCCACTAATTATCCGACAGTCGAAATCCTTAAACATTTTAAAAAATGCAGTAAAAAACCATTACTTGAAAGCTGCATAGACGACTTATGTTATATGTATTATTTTTGTGTATTTTATATTTAATTATGATTTACTAGTATACTCCTTTAATATTTTTTATACTATCATTATGTGTATACTTTTTAAGTGCTCGTGTGTAATTATTCATATGTAAGTTTACGTAAGTTCATCGCCTACCCTCAATTAACAAATAATATTTCCTGTTATCTTCTACGGTTACCTGGATGAAATCGCTACCTTAGCGATAAGGCCGCCGTTTATGCAAATTTATATAATCTCTTAGTTTAAGTTTTTCTATTTTCTGTATGTATAATAAATAAAATAAAATCTTAATAGAATATTTTAATAGAATAGAAACTCAATACCGATTTTTGAATTCTTCCGACCCACAACTCGAACCCAGGACCTCATGTCTCTAGCTGAACATGTTGACCAATAAGACAGTCATTCGATCCGATACCATAGCTTAAGATAAATTTGAAAATGAATAATACTTGACTGCTTTACAATTAGCTTTATTAACTCTAACCTTAACCAGTAATAACACTTTTTTTCCCCCCGAAGATTTGATTGCTTATGAATGATTTACAAGGGATGGCTAGCCTTACAATATTAAGTTTGACTTAGAAATAAAGTAAAAAAACCTATTAAAAACGTTTGAGTGATGTAATTTTACGCTAATCAAAAATCTCCAGCATCTTAAATAACAATGTTATATATAGAACAAGAAGTCTTATTCAAATTGCAGATTTTTCTTATATTAACAATTTATTTATTTATTTATAGACTTTATTGCACGTCAACAAAAATAATACACAATGAAATATACTTAAATATAAGAGAAATAAAAGTACAATAGGCGGGCTTATCGCTAAATAGCGATTCCTTCCAGACAACCTTGGGTTAAAAAAGCTGAAAGTAATATAGGAGGTAGGCAATAAAATAAGCCTACATACTAATATCTACATTCTAATACATTTATAACAATAAATTATTAAAAAACTAAATTATATAATATTATAACATACATACATTGATTTACAAAATGTGTTCATACAAAAATGTTGTCGTCAAGTTCTAAGATCATAGTGTAAGAGATTGTCTTATTAACAATCACAGCAAGGACCATGTGTGCATGTTTGTGTTTTTTTAAAAATTCAATATTATCAAGTAAATAGAAAGGAAAATATACCACTGAAATTAGTCTCACAAATTTACTTCGTTCGTCTGCGTGGAATGTTTTTTAGGTAGCATTTTCATTAATTTAGGCAAATTGTTTTACAAATAAGAAACAAACGTATAAATACTTCAATGAGGTATTTGCTGTGTATTACTGCAAAGAGCTTAGAGTCCTTTTTCAGGCTCTAGATTATCGATGCATAATTTGTAAATATGAAGTTTGAATTTTTTAAATTAACACCCCCGCAGCCCCTCTTACGGGTGGAATTTCGTAAAATCTGTTAATAGCTGGTATCTACTCGGCAAAAGGAATATTTCTACCAAATTTCAAGTGTCTACGCCTTATGGTTCCAGAGATATCGTAATAAATACGTAGATATCTTTTATATATATAAATAAAATATACAGGTCAATTTAAATGTAGTAAAAATTACAATGTATTTTGCTTTAGTTAGTTTAATACAAGTGATATAATTATTTTGCTTGTTCAAAGTTTATTTTAACTGTTACAGAATATTCTGGAAAACCACAAAGCAGACCTCTACGTGACATCTAAGGACGTTGCGGTCTTTAAAGGGATTTGTATGAGACACGATGAAACGAGCAAATTTATAAATGCAGACGTACAGGGTATTTAATTACTATATAATAATATAACTTATGTAATCAACACGATTCTTATTCGTTTTTGTCTTTTTTATAGGAATAAAAAGAACAAGCAGTATAAAATATGAAGTCCTGCTTAAGTCCTACTAAATATTCGTACTTAATTCTTATTAATATCAACTGGCGTCAACTAATTAATGGGTGAATGAATAAAAAGTATTGACTATTGAAAATTTTAATAAGATTATTGTAAACCCAAAAATATCGAGAAATAATCTCAAAACACATATAATCGTGGTGTGTATCCGTAAATAATGTATATTTGAAATATAATTAGTAAGGTAAGTAGCAGCCCATTTACGTTCCACCGCTGGGCACAGGTCCCACTCTTCGGAGAGAGGGTTGTTAACGTATAGACCCACCACGCTGCTCCACTGTGGGTTGCGAGTCAAGGCAAATATATATAAAGGAAGAGTGTGAAGAAGTATAAATAATTGAAAAAAAAAAAAACTATTTTTTTGAAGACAACCTCGACAGTGATCTCTGCTGATTTATTTTTATTTATTTAAATGCTCTTCATTATTCACACCAAAGAAAAAAAATTAAAAAGTATAAGAGACGCACAAGTAATGAAAAAAGAAATGTACATAAAGGCGGTCTTATCGCTAGACAGTGGTTTCTTCCAGACAAACTTAAGGAGAAGGAAATTGTGCTAAAGTGGGAGGTGCAAAAAGAAATAATACGTACTAGTATTAAACAGAGTACACATATAATATGATATATAAATAAAATATTATTCACAATCGTTAAATTCATTTAAACACGAAGTCACAAAATCGTGTTTAAAGGAATTTAACGATTGTAGGGAAGTGAGTTGCCACCGAATTTAATGCGATGCATCTTTAATGTTAAAAGTGAAATAGACCTTAAGTCTTGGCCGCAGTGCCCTCCCAGGAATTCGAGTTTAGATTTTTAAATAGTTTGGGGTAGTGGGGTCAAATAGTATACTGTACAGAAGCGAAAGAATATGAAGATTTGCAGTAACCACTTGAGCTTAGATGGAAGTTCGGATACATAGCCAAGTATATTTAGTTGGTCTCATTTAGAACATGATGGCTTGCGTCAGTGTAGTTAAAAATAGAAAGGAGTAATGATTGAGCTAACATATTTTTTGTGGGAATTGGATGAAAGAGCGTAATCTTCGCAGTGAACCCATACCAGCAAACATTTTCCTATTTAATTCTTTCAGTTGGTAGGACCATGACAGTGTTGAAAACAAATGAATTCCTAAATGTTTAATTGAGCTACTGTATGTTATAATAGTTCTATCTAGTACAACTTGTGGCATGTCACCCCTGTTAAACTTGGAGATCATACCTGAACTGCCAATAATGATAGTTTGGAACTTGGACGGATTTGTACTGATTGTAAGTACCTGGGCGGGAGTGGCTCGCTTCTGTGAGACTTTCAGACGTCATCACACTGAGAGAGGCCCACGAGCGAGGGTGGGAAAACAGAGGGGCAGTCAATTCTGCGCCGACGGAGGCGGCATTCCAGGCGCCATATATTTGCATCCGTCATGCCGCCTTCGTGAACTCTCGGTCCGACGCAGTCCATCGGAGATGAATGTGCGCTCCTCTGATGTTCCACTGATGGATGAGGAGGGTTCTGCTAGGTTTTAGTGGGTATTGGAAAGTCAAGGTATATCGCCTCTTTCCAGATTAGCGCGCTTCCATCTTATACTGTATCATCACTTACCATCAGGTGAGATCACATTCTTAGATCTTATGAGATATGTGCATTTGCTCAGACATAATATGTATTGATTTTAGATATTTGAAGAACCAGTAAAACAATAAAGAGAAAAGAATTTTCAGAGATTTTATGCATTGCCAGTCTACTCCCATTGCACTTACCAGCATTTCAGTATTTCTCACTTATGCAAGGAAAAGCAGCAAAAAATTGTTGCAATATCATGCTAAAATGCAGTGCTCGCTTAGGCACTAGAAATATGCTCTCACTTTGTTAAAGATTTTTTAAAGTATAATGATGTTATTTATGTTAGTTTTCGACACTTTGTAATGTAAAATTGTAATGACAATTAAATTCTTTAAATTCCTAACATATCTTCCTTTTGCCTTCATCTATGTCTCGGAAATCTGTTTTGCTGACTGAAGTTTTTGATTTGTATAAATATAAACATGACTTAAAAATTAGTTTACCAAAGAAGTTTCACTTCTGACATGTCTATTTTGTACGCACGCACTTTGAATTATAAGTGTGCAATAACTAGTAAATTTATTTTCCATCTTTCCGCTAATAATGGATCTTAACGGGAATATGCACTGGTAAAACCTGGAGACATTCACTAATCTAGCTGGTATACAACTTTAATATATATCAACAAATATATATACAAATATATATAACAAAATAATGTTGAACCAGTTGCTAAAACATTTCAAAAAATATAATTTATTACATAATAAGCAATTTGGCTTTACTCGAGGTCGCTCGACTACCGATGCTGGCGTACAGTTATTACTCAATATCTACGAGGCCTGGGAGGATTCACGTGACGCGCTTGGCGTTTTCTGTGATCTGTCTAAGGCCTTCGATTGTGTTCAGTATGAAACCCTGATCGGGAAATTGCGACACTATGGCCTCGCGGGCACAGCATTAGACCTGATGAGTTCATATTTAACCAATAGAACGCAAAAGGTCTGTGTCAATGGCAAGCTTTCTGCGGGGTCTGTGACAAAAATGGGAGTCCCACAGGGTTCCATACTAGGACCATTTCTTTTCCTCATTTATATCAATGACCTTCCTTACTTTGTTAAGGGTGATCATGAGATTGTTCTGTTTGCTGATGATACTTCGCTGTTGTTTAAGATTAATAGGCGACAAACAAATTATGACGACGTAAACAGCTCTCTCAATAAAGTGGTACAATGGTTTGAAGCTAATAATTTATTGCTCAACGCAAATAAAACAAAATGTATTAAATTTAGTCTGCCTAATGTTAAACAAATGCAAACCATTGTTAAACTTAATAATGAGGAACTAGACCTTGTAGACAGTACCGTTTTCTTAGGCATTACGTTAGATAACAGATTACAGTGGGGGCCCCATATAAGTGGTCTATCGAACAGGCTCAGCTCTGCGGCTTACGCAGTTAAAAGAATTCGTCGTCTGACAGATGTTGATACTGCCAGACTGGTATATTTCAGCTATTTTCACAGCATTATGTCATACGGTATTCTACTTTGGGGTAATGCTGCTGATATAGATGCAATATTTGTGCTGCAGAAAAGGGCCGTTCGTGCGATTTACAATATGGGTCCAAGAGAGTCGCTAAGAAACAAATTCAAGGCAGTTAACATAATGACAGTTCACTGCGTATATATATTAGAAAACTTGTTGTATGTACATAAAAACATTGACTCTTTTAATAAAAAGAGTGAATGTACATCATATAACTTACGAAACCAAAACAAACTTGTTATAAATTCTAGTAGGCTGCATAAGATTAACAACTCATTTAAGGGTAACTGTATACGTTTCTATAATAAACTCCCACAAGACGTTCTAAAGATGTCAATTAATAAATTCAAAGTCTTTGTTAAAAGAAAGTTGATAGAAAAATCGTATTATAAGTTGCAAGATTACCTAGACGATAGAAACGCTTGGGAGTGAACAAATTGCTCTAATTTTAATTAAAATATAGTAAACTAATTTGTTATTGTAATGATGAGGGAAAAAAAAAATACCCGACTGAGTTTGTTGTGGGTTCTTCTCGGATCAGGGCGCGAAGGAACCCTCGTAACTTTAGATTTTAAGCCGATCTTGAGTACCGTCATCAGATGTATATTAGAATCAGAGTGTGGAAAAAAAAATATAATTTGACGATTCAAAAGTGCTGTAATATGCCTACTTGAATAAAGATATTTTTGATTTTGATTGATTTTGATTTATCAAGAAGGACAGAAAGTAAAAGTCACTGTATCAAAAAAAATGTACCTTTATTTTCTGATTTCGCACCGTTTTGTTTGCACAAAACAAAACACATAATATTATACATTTGATATGATCTTTAGAAAAATGTGTTATTATTGTAACTTTTACATATTTTTTTTATTGTTACAATAACTTATATAAAAATTATTTAGTTCATTTTCACTTTCGCTGCAATCACACGTCTCCTTCACTGATCATTTTTTGGTTAGAGAGATTAATAAAGTAAAAATGTATATTTTTCTGACCATAAGTACGTCCTGTATTCCAAAAAATACAGTAGTAAATACTACAACAAAACCATCATTCTATCCGAAAAAAAAAAGTTTCCGCAATAAGTAGAAGTCCAACCGATTCTAAAAGGAAGCCTTAAAACCGTAACGGTGTCTTTTTCGTCTGTAAACGTCAAGGAAATCAATACTTTGATACTAAACCGTGCATTTGCATAAATTTCGCATCCCATATTGCGGGTTACGTATAAAACACAGCTTGTCAACCTTACCGGCGTTTGCCCTGTTTATATAATGAAGCATGTCATAACATTTTTATAGTAAGAGACGAGCCATAAAGCTGGTTTAGTACAGTGACATTACCGCAAAGCCTCGCATCGATGAGATATTCCCGCTTATAAGCCCCCATTGCGATAAATCTTAACCCTTATAACTTTGCAATACAGCCTATATTAGCCTGGCATTTTTTACAGAATTGCTATCAAAACGGTTTTTAGTTTAATAGTTCCGCAAAGTTTTCAAGCGAAAAAGGTTAAAATAGATTGGGATTGAAGTTTTCCATGTAAATGACAGATAATTACACAAAGATATCAATACGTGGGATCCTTTTTATAGAATAATAGCCAGTCTAGTAGTGTGCATACTCGCTTCGCTAGCGGAGACCCTGACTTTGATTCCCGATAGAACAAGTTCAGATAATTATATTTTTTAATCTGTCTGATTCTAGACTGGTAGCACATATCGGTCGTAGCTAGTTACCTATTAGCAAAGACATACCAATATCCAATTATTGTTAAAATGCTATGTTGATACGATAAGAGTTAAATCAAGTTGGCGCTCTTCCATCTTGACTGTACCATCAAATATTATCAGATGAGATCTCAGTTAAATAAAATAATATGTAAAATAATGTAGATACATATTGAAAAGTCTATCTAGCTGAAACAACGATGTAATTTACGTGTCCTCATAGTAGATATTCGTTTTTGACTGGTGTAAGGGTTTTAGTTATAATATAAATCATATAATCTTTTTATCATATAATTAATTTTTTTTAAATAAGCCCAAACGTATGGCTCCTACGTATAAACAGTCGACTTACATTTTAGACATTCTGTAATTTTGATAATTATATCACCCAATTCATCACCATATTGTTTTTTTTTTAACAACAGCTAATTATAGTATAATAAATTTATCATATAAGAACTCTCTTACAAAATTAGGATGTTATTTTTGACTCTTTATATGAAGGAGCCGTTGATATATATGTAACTTAAGCTAGAGAAACCGCAGGTAAACTTACATAATATGACTCCAGATAGCCCTTATTTTTTTACCTTTACAACAGTATAGTGTAGTAAAGTTTTTAGTACCTTACACATAAACAATAAAATTGAAATTAGAAACTCTAGTTTCCATGTTGTGAACTCAACAACCCACTTAGCGGGCTGCCAAATGGATCCATTAGAGTAAGCGGTTGTAGCGATCAACCTACGAGACTTACTTAAGAATCGCAACGTATTTTGTGACGCATTCGCAGCTTAATTTCAACAATCTTGTATTAGGATTACCCGATTTTAGAAATAGACATTTAAAAATTTGAATATATAAACAGAGAGAGTGTAATCTAATACTGTAGTAGGATTTGAAAAGGCAGACCATTTGACAAAGATCATAATATCGACGGAGGAAACAAACAGTTACCCGCAAAAAATTGTTTAAATAAAACTTTAGGATAATGCCACTAAAGTCAATTTATTTCGCGACAAAATATAAATTTAGTCACCAAAAATGATAATTCTTTATGCCAATTGTTTCAATTCTGACGAAAAATTTTGGAGTTGCGGATTACTACGGTCTCCAGCGTCGATTTTATGATGCTTATCAAATGGATTGCTTTTCCAAACACTACTACAATATTAGCTTAAATTCTCCCTGTACATTTCGTACAAATTTTTAGTTCTTATCGTTATAATCTACTCCAATATGCCTATAAAACATTATCATTTCAATCTTAACCATTTTTTCAAAAATCACGGAAAAGTTTTGAATAATCGTTTGCTAAGTTATTTGGATAAATCGAACATCTTGGATGACAATCCATTTGGATTTCGGCGAGGGAAATCAATCAAAGATCACATGTTTAAAATTATTGACGACATATCATTTATATCTTTTTTGACCCCACCACGGCCTTTGACAGTTTCTATTCCTATTCCTATAAAACGGCTTGAGGAAATCAGCGTCAGGGGAATTTTGCTTAACATTTTCAAAGAGTAAAAATAGGAATTAGCAGTGTTATAAGCTACGGCGTTCCGCAAGGAAGTATGCTCGGTCCCATGTTATTTTTAATATATATTAAACGCCTCTGTCAGCTTACAACCCCAAATACAAAGATATTTTCTAATGCTGATCACACCGTATTACTCTCACATGAATATGATTGGGAGCGAGCTCGCCTCAATGCTGAACATGCAATGATTGTAATAAAAAAAATGGTTGAGTAAAACTTATTAACATTAAATTTAGAAAAATCTAATTTATTACTCAAACCATTTAATGGAATTCTCAATATTTCTCTTGTATATGTCAAAAGTAATGTTCACTAAGCAGGTTAACTTTGATATATATGACTAAGAAGTTTAAAATATTTAAAAAAACCCTAGGGAAAGAGGATATGGATAACTACAATATCAATGAATACAAAATTTGCTTAGCCACACACGGTCATATAACTGGCAGTAATTAGGTCGTATGCATACATACACAGTAATGTAGCTTTACGTTTATGATGATAAACTTAACGTCTACTTGAAAGTTACTAGAGTGAATCCGGAGAATGAAATCGTGTATAAATAAACGAGGTTAACACACACGCATAGCTTTATAAAATAGGTAATAAGAGATTGTACTTTTAAATAATGCTATTCCTCGTACTATCTTACACTCTCTCTATATACATCTTGCTCAAATTTTCAATCATTAATGAAACACTATTTTATCCATCCACTCAAGTTTAAATATATTTTTTTTTAAGTTGTATTGCACGACACTCGAAGTTAATAACGGTTTTTTTTAATATTAATTGATTAACTCAATATATTTTACCATAAATTGTACAGTACCGTCTAGTGAAAACTTACTCATAAGGTGTAAAGATTTATTTTCATTGTAACGGACTCGTCCGTACATAAATAATTATATTTATGGATTTTTCATACTTTCATACATATTATAAAAAGAGTATAAAAATATATTATTTATTAATCATAAAATAAAATTAATATATTAAGAAGATTAAATAAGCAAATAATTACAAAATATTATCAAAGTCGGATTCACGTATAGACGGGGCGCGTTCGTGTATTGAACCGCGCGGATCGTCACGACAGCCTCCGCGCATATATAGGGAGTGGTGAGCGGCGCGAAGCGATGCGGCACGGAGATGTCGCGAATGTATGACTGCATGTATTGTATGAGATTATGCGCCTAGCGAATAGAGGGACCGAATTTAAATATTAAAACAATATTTAAATTATAATTAAATATTATAAATAAAATAATAAATGTCATACATTACTACTGGGGCGATACACATATTAGTTGAGTTTATCTTGACTATTTCGAACGAGCGTGCTTCGGCATGCCTACAGTTGGTGTTGCGATCCTACCTTTCACTAGGAGAGGTTGGGGTTCGACTCCAGCTTATTATGGTGTCTTAAATGATACT